>JAVYIG010010213.1:0-71075 GCA_035222895.1 Strongylocentrotus droebachiensis
GATGTTCAAAATCACCCATAAAATAAAAGGATTCTGGCAGTTGACAGGATGTGTTTGTAAGTGGATGTTGTAGCATCGTTGTTGTAACCTTAGACAATATGGCATGGAGAAACTATCAAAGGGTACTTTTGTGCATCTAAAATTTTACGACTTGTTGCTTAAAAACTGTCATGACTGTTTCCTGTGTCAAAGGTACTGAGTGTGAAAATATATTCAAGTTTCCATTTACCTTATATTTAAATAAATGTGTAGTTGTTTCATTCTTTGGTGACAAAAACTCACTCTCCCCTCCCCCATATGCTCTGTATTGTAGCACAAGTTACGATAACATATAGATCTGCAAATCTAAGTCGATTGGGATAAGTTTGTCACAATAGTTATTTATGGTTCGCTTAATAGTAAATTCAATATTAATTCATTAAGTTATCAACTATTGACATCTCAAAATTAATATTTGATGTAGAGTCGGAGTAAGTTTGTACTATAAATAGGTTGTGAATGTCAATTATGAATGAACATGGTGGTTCTATCCCTTGTTGAAACAAGACTCTACTTGGTTATCCAGAGCTGCCAACTAGTACGGATTTCCCGTAATTGGTACGGAAATTAACGACCATTACGGAATGTTGTCTCAAATTACAGATTTTTTTTTTTTTTTTTTTTTTTTTTTTTTTTTTTAAATATGATTTATCTTAACGAGTGCTGTGAAGTATGGCGGCCTCCAACACTCGCTGAGAAAGACGGAAAAGTATCAAGTATTTTCTTAATAGGAGCCATTTTTCATGGAAAACTGTGTTGTGATGACCTGAAACTCAATATTTAACAACTTTGTGTGAGTAAAGTCACCAAAAATTTCAGATAATCATGCTGTCCGCGCAGTGTTGGTGTGCCGTTTTTTTTTAGATTCATAGCGCAGCATAGAAAATTACTGATTTATACCTAAAATTACTGATTTTGAGCCTTGTGATTACTGATTTTCTGTTCTGGAGGTTGGCAGCTCTGGTTATCAATAGACTCAAAGTACTTGCATCTTCCAACCTCATCTCATCCTCCATTTAAAGATTAGGTTGCGTACCGGTCCTGCAATTACATTGTGAAAGGTACTATCTGGAAGCAACTGGGGAAAGGTAGATTATGTATTGCATAAGAATTGGTATACAATGTGATGTTTGGGAATCATTAAAATGATAAGAGATGAGCTCAGTCCTGTTAAACTTTCAATTGTAATAATATATTATGTTATGCAGGGCCCCGCTGGAAGAGCAATTTCATAACTGAAGTGGCTACCCTGGGTAAATAAAACGTCATTATTTTATTATTATATTAAAGGTCACTGCACTGCACACGGAAATGGGTATATGGGGACTATTTTGCCAAACTGCCGTATACCTCGGTCACACCTCCAAAATCCACTCCATATTGACTTCAAACCGACCGATTCTTGGCTATGCAGTATCATGTCATTGTGTGTTTAGTCTGTTGTCCATGTAGTATCGATCTCGGTGTCACTATAGGGTAATCAAAAGAACATGAAAGCTAAAAAATTACCTTGAATCACGTTTACAAGAACTCGACTTTCTCTTTAATTTAACCAGTGCTTTACAGGCGGAGCTGCAGGCTGTTACAGAGGTGGCTATTGAGGGGGTAATCAATATCAGTGTGTGGCTAGCAGTAATCAAGTGTATGGTGTATGGGACTCGGCGGCTGCGTTCATACCCGTGAGCTCTAAGAGGAGGCGCGATGGCCCAGTGGTAGAGCAGTTGTCTCGAAACGGGAGGTCCCAGGTTCAAAACCAATGTGCTTGTGCCCTTTGGTAAGGCATTAATCCTCATTACCAAGTCCCTCGGAGAGGTCTTAAAGCCGTCGGTCCCCCTGGTTATTTACTTTCTTAGCAGTTGGGTAAAACAATCATAAAACCTGAAAGGGCAGTGTAAATACTCCAACACACATGTACATTGACCGTAAGGTATATACTATAGGTGCTCAATGGAGGATGCAAAAATAGAAAGGGTGATCTATATAGGTATTTTCTTCAGCCTGTTGAACAGGAGTATTGTATTGACATGAGGATATAGAAAAGGGGAAAAACAAAGGGAACACTTTTTTTTTTCGAATTCAATTTCAATTCGTTTTTTGTTTGATAATGATATAAAAATTTGAAAGATGATACATGAATATAGCCCAAATTAAGACTAAAAATATCATGATTACAATAATGGGTAAAAAAAAGAAGAAAAAAGGACTTACCGGTACATGTAAATACTAACCATCAAAGTTATGAAATAAAAATAGATAAACATATGAAGAAGATTGTTGAATATATGTATTAGGTTGGTGTATGATAAAGAAACTTGGGTTTATTTAAACAAAGCTAGAATGATAAATAGGCCCAAAACCATATTATTGTAGAATAGGTAGAAGGGCATTTGCTGGTTCTAGCTTTTTAGTATACCCCCCGTATAACAAGATATTTGATATAACAATAAAGTGAATTATATGGTTCCTGTGTTGCCATTGTATCAAATTTATATTGTAATTTACAATTCATCATGGAATGATACAGAATGTACAATCTTTAGTGTTTTTTGATATCACTTCTTTTATTCTGTTGTACCCCATACTGTTGTTTTTTTGGTTTCCAGAGTGGCAGTATTCCTAGATTGTGATACATGTTCTTAATGAGTTCGCCTCTCCCATTCGGACCCTCACAACCCCTTCGATCATTAATGACAAGCCTTCTGTCATCAGTAATTCAACGTTGATGAATGGCTCCCCTCAGATTCATTATCCTGTAGCGTTGCCACCGTAATGCTGTTTTCTTTGAAAAAACAATGCACAGAGAAAAGGATCCATCGAGGTAAATAATTGCGATTCGGCTCTCGAAGCAGCTGAGTTCTCATATGAGCCACTTCTGGGAATATGGGGAGAGATTTAGCTTGCATCAGCAAGAAATGTTCAAGTAGCTGTGAAGTACCTCTTAGAAATGTTATCGATTGGGCGTTTCCTTTCAATGTTTTTACCCATTTTGTGTATTATGATCGAAGAACGGGTCTTGGCTTAGATTTGTGTGCAGATGAAGAATGGGGGAAGCATGTGGTAACTACTTTTGTAACTGTAAGTATCGTTTCCATTGGTCGTCAATATAAAATGTCATGTAATGACGAGAGAGAGATAGAGAGAGGGAGAGAGAGAGAGTGGAATAGAGAGAGAGAGAGAGAGAGAGAGAGAGAGAGAGAGAGAGAGAGAGAGAGAGGAAGGGGGGGGGGGGGGGGTCAGTGTATAAGGGGAGTGAGGGGAAGAGTTAGTTTAAAGAGAGACAGAGAGAGAGAGAGGAAGGAAGGAAGGAACATTAGAGACAAAATGCACAGAGGAAGGGAGAAACTTTAAATTCAAAGAAGGGAAAAGTACAGAAAGAAAGAGAGAGAGAGAGAGAGAGAGAGAGAGAGAAGAAAGAAAGATAGAAAGGAAGAAAGAAAGGATGAATGAAATAAAGAAAGAAAGATACAGAGTATGAGAGAGACACATACAAAAAGAAGGAAAAGGAGAGACGTCAATAGACATTATGAAGCGAAAAAGAATTTTAAAAAAATAGCGAATGCACCTATGTTAATGCTTGATGAAATCAAAGCAAGTGGTGATGTGTGTTAATCTAATGCAGATGTGAAAACACATTCTCCCAAACTACTCATCTGAAAATAATCATCTCCCCAACCCAACCATGCATGCATGAACTCATTCAGCTATCGTGTTCAGATGTTTTTGTTGTTGTTTTTCAATGTTGCAGCATCACTAATGATGATCCAAGTACATGACGAAGATCTCTTGCCATATTGCGAGCAAATCAGGCCTGAAGCAAACGATCGGTCATTATGGGACATTGTTCTACTCATCAGCTCTCTCTCTCTCTCCCTCTCTCACTCTCTCTCTCTCTCTTTGTCAGCTACATACATGTACGCTGCAAGCTTACAAGGCTGTTCTACTTGAGTTGGTTCAGCGTTCGTTCCCACTGCATGGAATATATAGCATAATTGCTATTAGTCCACAGGAAGAAATGACATTGAGAATTACTGTGCTCTCACAATCCTGATGTAAACCCTGGCCCCGTCTTACAAAGAGTTACGATTGATCCAAATCAATCGCAAGTCCTCCAATCGATCGCAAGTTTGCAGTCTCCTATCTCTATTTTTATCAACTCTTTGTAAGACGGGACTCAGAACATTTTCTGACATAACAAAACATCTAAAATTATTTGTGGTAATTGATTTTGTGGCAAGAACTTTTAATAGCAATTCACACATACACAGTTTTGATGGTGTAAATAATTATTTTGGAAGCATAAACTTTGGTAAATATGGACTACTGTCATCATTTATGGCAGTTTCCGGTTTTACAGGAGTCAGGGCTTATTGTATGTGCTAAATGCATTTGATTTTATGTTTTGATATCATGACTTAACTTAAGCTGATTTGTATCCACTGCTCACAAGTTATTGCATTGCTGCAAATGCAATGGACATCATTTCAACCAGTATCTCTAAGTCCCATGAACTCACTATGTAAAATCAAGTTGTGTACCGTGGACGTTATTTCTCCCGATACTATATCTTGGCAGTGGGGATCACTTTTTGAACTTGTCTGCCAAGCGGGGATACTTACTATATGCCAAGGCCGACCGGGATAACATGGCGCTGGAGACTGAACCGAAGGCGGTATGCCCGGAATGCCCCAGTGCCATTTATTGGAATGTAATCTGGCAAGGCCGATTCTGAGCCAGAAAACATTTTTGCTTAATGAGGCCGCAGTATAAAACAAATTGATTCGGTTATCAGCCCAAAATAGAGGTACTTTGAAGTCTTGCAGAAACAAAGACAGGATTTGGGATAATTTCTTCAACTGTATAGGATGGTGGAAACATTCTGTTAAACAAGAATCTTTGGAAAATTGAAAATTTACTTGAGATGGAAGAATGGGCTAGATTTAAAAAAAATTGGTCATTTATTAGGAATACGTCTGCTGAGAGCTACATTGTAGAAGGACATTAACTCTGTCAGAAAATACCTGTGGCTCTCAGCAAAAGGTATCAGATATGGTATAGGATTGATTTTTGTTGGGAATTCAGATATGAGAATTGCTAAGTTTTAAAAGAGAATGGGTCATTTGTTAGGGACTCAGATATGAAATTGCTGTAAACGGATGTCTTAGACATTCTGACATTGTCTGCAAGAGCCGGAAGGGCATAGATTCATATGAATTATAATTACAGACTGAACATCCTGCTGTCTCTAAATAGATCATCATGATAAATACAGTTAAAGGGAAAGTCCACCCCCAAAATAAGTTTGTTTCGATAGAGGCAGAATAATAAGAAAATCAGGTGAGTGAAAGTTTGAGCAAATTCTGAATGAAAATAAGAAAGTTATGAATTATTGAAGTTGTGATCAATCAAATACAAATTGGCAACTCTGTGACTTATCATACGAGCTCTCCTTCATTTGCTTTGTGCATAATATTCCATAAAATCATGTTTTCTTCGTTATTGATGACAGAATATATATTTGTTCCTTGCAGGGGGAGTTATAGAAACACATTTGCAATTATTTTATTTAGGGTGCATGTATGGTTGAAATTTTTCTTGAGGGAAAATGAAAATTTTAGATTTTTTTAGTACTGAGCAAATGGAAGTTGAGCTCGCATGATACGTCATAGAGTTGCCAATTTGTGTTTGATTGATCACAACTTCAAAAATCCTAACTTCCTTATTTTTAATCGGAATTTGCTCAAACTTTCACTGACTTGTTTCTCTCATTTTTCTACTCCTATTAAAACTAACTTAATTTCAGGGTGGACTTCCCCTTTAACAACTAAATTATTTATACCCTTGTAATTTTTGTTTTTGTTTTTTTTGTAACTCAAGAATGAAATGTGAACTGATAGAATTAGGGCCTTTACATGTAAGCTTTAAAATGTAACATTCTCAAGAAACATAAATTGGGACAAATCATTATTTCACATACTTAATATATTACAAATATTATGAATAATATAGTTGTTACCTGTTTCAGTTAAGTTATCTTTATAGTAATTTCTTTCAATGTAGCCAAATTATATGTGATATGTAATGAAATGAAAATATATCCTATATCTACAAAGTTCTCCATCAGTTAACTGAACCTTGGTTTATCACATTCTGTATTTACTCATAACATATCTTGGGGACAACAAACTTGTATGTAAACAGAAGCAGAGTTGTGTTGATACTTGATCATGATAACAGGAAAACAAAGTCAGTGGGATATAGGCGCTTGTATCAAGGGAAGAGCTCTATTTATAGGAGCCCCCCAGACAAGCTCCCCGCATGATATTCTTGGCATGATATCATTAGGCGTGTCTTCATCAACTCGAGATTGCCAAATAGCCCGCTATTTCTGATTTGGGAAATATCCCAAAGTTACAAATCGCGCCTTCATCAGCTCGAGATTCGACCTCGAAACTGGAAACTTGACAAATACAATTGACAATTTTGCCAAATAGTGGGATATTTTGCAAACTATCCCAAGATATCTTGGGATGATCATCCCGACCAAATATCCCGCTATTTGCAACTTCGGGCTGATGAAGACGCAAACTAACTGGATAATTGAAATAGCTGGATATGTGACAATCTTGAGCTGATGAAGACAGTCCTATTGAGATGATGTATAGGCCTACTGAAGAGTTTCAAGTTCTATTATGTCATAGGAAACACTGTCAACTCTCGGTAGCGTAAATATTGATAATGCTTCCACCATGTGCAGTGATGAAATATTGTCAGCCCTGAACTATGGATGCTCCTAATGAGTTTTGTTTCAAGTTGAATATATGAGCAGTGTCAGGTTACTTCGATCTTTAGGCGTTACAAATGAACTGATATACAGATCCAAATGATGTGTTCGCTTTATTTTGCAATATTCATCTGAAAAAGTATAATTAAGACCAATAAAAAAAGTTTATTGTGTAATCATTTATAGGTGTGGATAACATTTATATAATTGTGCAGACTGCCTTGTTATGATGTTAATGTTTTTATGTATTGTAATGTCATGTGATTCTTGTTGTATGTGATAAAACTGAGAGTGGTTCTATTTGCTTTTGGGCAGGTCCAAGCTATTTGCTTTGTGACGTACGGGACATTCAGAGACTTTAAACAAGAAATAACAATGGATGACATTATTTATATGGCTATCTTTTGGTATGAGTCTGTGGCTATTATGGGCTAGTTCATTTGTGGAAAGTTTTAGTTCTGACCAATTCATAAATTAATTTTTAATGTAATTAATGTGCTGCGTGACGTACGGGACCAGAGAATTTTTGACTTTTTCAAAAATAAGTTCATCATAAAAGTTCTCTGAATTTATTAAGTTATGAGATTTATGGTAATGATATCTTAATTCATTATGGAATCAAGCATTAATCACAACTATTACCATATTTTTCTGACCTTTCGTTGTTATGTAATATACCAAAACATAAATGTGTGTATGTGACGTACGGGACACGTGACGTACGGGACAACTTTTCCCTATGGGAAAATGCATTGAAATGAAGAATTTTCGTCAAAATTTGTTAAATGTGAACAATTTTAACTTAAATCAGTGACAATTAAAGTGTTTTAGAACCCAATTAGATCATCTGACCATCACTTAATGTCCTCTGTGTTAATTTATGGGGTAAATCAATACAAATATTACTTTAACAAAGAAAACAAATTGAATTAATATATTCATACACAATACCATTTTTATTCCATTTACCCATCTATCATGCGCAGTCATGCTTCTTTTCTCATTTCTTTTATCCATTCCATTCAACATTGCAAAATGTTTTTAAACAATAATTAATGAAGAAGATGAATTTGAACTTGAAAACTTTTATTTAACTTGTTTGAAACACAGGGGCACACTCGGCACATCATATTTTGTCAAAGAACATTTCTTATGCTCTAAGTGTTTGTGAAGTCTTTTCTTCATAGCTTGTTTGAATTACTTGATAGTAATATCATAGAATTTTGAAGGAATTCAAAGATAATGCTGAACATATTGTCTTTTTTAAATCCTTTTATCACAGATTAGAACATGTATATGTTGCTGTCATATATTCAAGAATTTAGATGTACATTAATGTAGCCTATATGTACATGTTTGTGAAAGATGGATACAAAAATATAAATCTTGAATGTATTTTGTATTGATTAAAGACATCTTATTAACACCACCAGATATAAGAAATTAAAACCCTAAAGGTTTGCGAGACCTTTTCCACAATTCAAAAGATTAATGCATGGGTGTAAAAGTGATAAAAATCTTAAGTGGGTGAGAGTGTGAAATAATCAAAAAGGCTATCCTTCCTTAAAAGTTATGATTTAGTTTTTAGGAGATCAAAATTCCCAAGCTGGCTCCATAACATTTACAGTGTATGCTGTAATCCTTTACCATCATAATATGACATTTAAATAGAATATCAAAAAACCTCACATGGAGAGCTTGATGTGCTAAGATTCTTACCTGCAGCATCTATGAGTTGTAAAAGCCAGCTTCTGGTGCATCTACTACCATATAATTTCATTAGACTCATTCCAGGAACTAGTACACTATTATGATTTACATATTTAGCATCCTGCCAATGTTGGGGACATCAACTGGCAAAATACCAAAGTTGATAATACCAGGGGTCTGGCTTGAAGACTAATTACATCGAATTCAGTACAAACAAGTAAATTCCTAGAAGGGACCCAGTTGAAATGTTCATATATCCCTGTATACAACAAGTTTCCTAACACAGTATATATTCTCCTTTTGGTCATTTCTTTTTTCACATCTTGCATTGGTTTTATATGGGGTTGTCCCGTACGTCACACACTTGTCCCATACGTCACATTTCTTAATTTGATTATGTAATCAACACAGAATTTGTGTAATTTTTGTTAAACCTATTTTTTGTTAGGTATTCATCTAAATTAGAACTTCCTAGAATATCTTTAAAAAAAAAAAATTATTTTCATAATTAAAATTAAACAAATTGTGATCAAATTGTGACGTACGGGACATCACATTTTGGAACCTACCTCATTTGCATAATTAATTAATTTTGAAAGTTTTTATATTTTTTTCCTATTTTCTGGCATGATGGTCTACAATTCCTGAGATATTTAATTTTAAACAAATAATTCAAACGAGATACAAAAATAAAAATGTAATGTCCCGTACGTCACGCTAATTAATACAAATCGAAGTTCGTGACCTTGGCACTCGTCGTATTTTGATTTTTTAAATTTTTTTTTATCAGATTCATAAAATTCATAGTTTCAGCTTTAAAATGAGGTATAGTTTGTTAAATATATATAAAGATGAAATTTGACCCCCAGAGGGGACAATAGCTTGGACCTGCCCTTTTCCATTTTCTGTCAATTCTGTGCATGTTATATATTTTGATGTAGATTTTTAGGGTGGCTAATATATCTTGTAGTGCATATTGGTACATCCAAATAACTATACAAAGAATTGAAAATAGCAGTACTGAATGCTGAAATTGTGCTGGTTGGATATACCGTATGGTCCAACCCCTTGAACTGAGTTGATCATGTCATGCGTTTCAATGATTTCAGTGGTTTTAAAATGCATTCCTGTGATTTCACAATCAAATTTATGGTTTCAATATATGCTGGTACCAAATGTGTTACTCTCTGATTAATACTCTCACAACATCTTCTATATTATACATTGCATTCATGTTTGATAGGTGTTGTTTTGCTGTTGCAGTCACATCTTCAGCCTTTGTATCAAAGCTCACATTTTTCTATCTTTTCTTAATTTAGATCATATTCCTAACCTAGTATGAAAATATAGAAATATAAACCTTTAAATTGTATAGGAAAGCCTCTTTTGTTTACCAAATCACCACTGTGTCGCATTCTAGAACATATATGTATTTTATAATTTAACATGGTACTTATAAGATTGTACAAAATATGGGACCTGTAGGAATACTCCTCAAGGAATGGAGATGGTGCACAAATTGTGTATAGATTTAAAATCCATTGACCAAGGTATACACTGTATATCAAAAGGCTGCAAATATAAAGTGCTATGATATTGTGATCGGCATGTACACTTATGTGTATATTAACATTTAGAATATTTAATTGTACATAATGATCTACATGAGATGTAGACTTAGTTTCATTCAGTACGGGTAGCATTGTGTAATCCTAAAATGTTTTACACTTTACAATGTATACGGCAATTGGTTGTCGCGCCCCTAACATATGGAGGAACTCATCATTCTCATAATAATTCTTTATTGTGTTATAAACCTGTCCATACACAGTCTACAAATCTAGAGTTGCATCATATACTTTGCAATGCCTCTTTGCTCAGTGGCATGGACAAAGTTGTAATTACCATTGCCAAATAGATTCTGGTGAGCATTGTAAATAAAAGTCAGGAATAGTCTGTCCCCCCAGACTTTGGGTCATACAACATTCATCAACAATTTGCTTGGTTATAAGGGGGAGGGTCTGCTCTTGAAAACTACCACTCCCCCGTGGGCTATAATCATTAAGCATTCACCATACTCTTCAAATTGGCAGGTCCCTGGGACGAGATCATTTTAATGTGAAATACACGTTGTAAATTCATAGCTTCAAGTGATTCCTATGCACACTCTCCGCTGCAAGCAGGAATATACATATATATATATATATAGCCTGTCAGTTAATTTGAGAAGCCAGTTTTGAAAATACACGACTTGATGTTGCCCTAAACTGGACCCAAAGATGTTTATTTTAGTAGGTTTTTTTATACATGAAAATTTTTAAACAGGTGATGACAAATTTGAATGTAAAGATGAGATTGATGCATCGCTGTTTGTTGGCAAGAGGTTTTGTGTACAGAGAAGGAAGGAAGGAAGGAGGGAGGGAGGGAGGGAGGGAGGGAGGGAGGGAGGGAGGGAGGGAGGGAGGGAGGGAGGGAGGGAGGGAGGGAGGGAGGGAGGGAGGGAGGGAGGGAGGGAGGGAGGGAGGGAGGGAGGGAGGGAGGGAGGGAGGGAGGGAGGGAGGGAGGGAGGGAGGGAGGGAGAGGGAGAGGGAGGGAGCATGAGAGAGATAGATAGAGTGTGTGTAGTATGTGTAATTTTAAAGCCACATATCTGATTATAGACCTAGAAGGATGTTAATTCTTTGTAAAATTAACATATGAAAACCTGAAGGCCATACGATACCGGTAAGTAATATTTCTCTCTAGCTTGTACATCATAATGAAACATACAGCAAAAATCACATGTTTAAGCATATGATACGAGTGCACTGATGTGCATAGATAGCAAAAGGGCAGAAATATAAATCGGGAAATATCAATTTTGTACATACTTGATAAATTACAAACTAGGTAAGTGTATGAATAATTTAGTTGTTAACTCTACATGTATAGGTACGAGATACACAATTGTAACAAGCTTAGTGGAGTATGATTATCAAGGTCTGATGACCGAAGACTAGCTTTGTCATATAAGACAGGGTATGGTAATGAAATCAGAGAAGAACATTAGTTTTATCCGAGAGATGATGACTAATTGATTGTATGTCCCCTTTGATTGATAGCCCTAGTACTTAAAGCACTTTCTTCCTCTGCATCTAATAAATTGAACATTAATAAGGGGGTTGTTTTAAATTGACTCACTCTTTTTCGAGTTGTACGAAACAGCATGGCTCTTCTTTGAGGGCTACCATTATTACTGTAGGTGTACCAATGAGCCATCAATAATTTGTTCCGTATGTTACTTTAGTAGTTTCAACTGGTAATACATGTACATGTGCCGATACTATATTAAAAATATGAGCTTCTAACATTACTTCTGAAAAGAGATTTTGCAAATTCAAAGACAACTCTTAATGAATGAACATAAAAGGGACTTGGCTACTTGATGCACCCGTTTGCGCTTGCATAAAATAGGGTCCTGTGTGCTCAATTTTTATGCTTTTCTCTGTTTTCTTCATACTCTTCATTCATTGGCCTGTATAGTATGCAAGTTGATTTTTTTAAAAGGGTTGATTTTATACATCCTAGCTGTACACATATTATTTTTTAGGTTATACTTGTAACAGATTCTAGTATATATCTCCACCCTGGCAATGCAATCTCCACATAGGATTTTTTTTAAAAAGGATTACACAAAAAAAAAAAGAGTATTTGTGAATGCCTTACGCAGATTCTTGCAGCAGCCTAAACTTGAAGAGGAGACTTTAATAATCAAATACTGATTTCTTTCTCTGTCAAATGGCAATATTTTTTGTTGATATACTGCAACCTTTTTGTCATGTACTGTCTGATTGATTGATCATGTACATGTATGTAGTTCGTTGTTTGGTTTTATCCATGTACATATTTGCTTAAAAGTTTGAATCAATATGATCATCAGTATGAATTCTGAGCTTGCTCCACATAAAAGTTCAAGAAAAAGATGGGTAACACCATTCTATTAACCTTAGTGAAATCCCTGCTGCTATTATTCTTTTA
This sequence comes from Strongylocentrotus droebachiensis, assembly GCA_035222895.1. Lineage (NCBI taxonomy): Eukaryota > Metazoa > Echinodermata > Echinoidea > Camarodonta > Strongylocentrotidae > Strongylocentrotus > Strongylocentrotus droebachiensis. The sequence goes on from JAVYIG010010213.1 coordinate 12,548, forward strand.
AAGGGGAAGTCCACCTTGATTTAAGTTGGGTTTGAATAGAAGCAGAAAAATAAGAAGTACAGGTCAGTGAAAATTCAAGCAAATTCTGATTAAAAATAGAAAAATAATTTTTGAAATTGTCATCAGTCAAACACAAATTGACAACACTGATGTATCTTGCGAGCTCCTTTCCAATTTTCCCTGTACAGAAAATGTCATAAATGTTCATGTCTTAGTAATTTATAACCAATAGATTTGTTACATACAGGTGTTGTATAAAAATTGTTTGCAATAATTATATTGAGGGTAATGTATTATTTTAAAGGGAAAATATAGATTTTTGAAGTTTTTTAGTATAGGGCAAATTATATCTCACAAGATATGTCACAGGGTTGCCAATTAGTGTTTGATTGATTGCACCTTCAATAATTCATAACTTTCTTATTTTCAATCAGAATTTGCTCAAACTTTCACTGACCATTTCCTCTTATTGTTCTGCTTCTATTTAAACCAACTTAATATCAGGGTGGACTTCCCCTTTAAATAATATGGCAAACTACCCTTCAAGTGATATAGCTTGCTATTTGTGTGCAGCAAACATGTACATATTTATTGTAACTACTCATACTTTGCATGTCATAGGATGTAGTAGGGACGGGGTATGATTGATGAGTTGCGTATGAGCAAATGTCATGTGTGATTATGTAAATACCATCCAACACATGATTTATTCACCACAATATGTTTCTAGATTTAAATTACGTGTCCATAAGGCATTGTGATGACACATAAGTTGAATCCCTGGATATATACGAGATAGACCACACTAATTACGTGCCTTATATTCCTAACAATAATAAAAAGGGTGAACAGTAGTGGACTATTGACAGGGGGGAGGGTTGTGAGTAGGTATAATGGGCAAATTTTAGTCGCCCGTTATATTTTTGGTCTACAACAACATTTTCTTGAAAGATATTAGAAGAACTAATGGAATTTGTTCTTTCGGTATTAAAAATTGCAAAAATTGCCCTTCGAAAAATGTTTTAAATACACAAATATTCTGTTTTGGCATAGCAAAGGTTGTATAGCAAATTCATTTTAATTATATTAAAGGTGCCTATCTGATTCCAAAGCTAATGGAAGCAATTTATCTGTTACTATTGATTACGTTTATTATCAATCCACAGAAGATCAACTTGTGCAGGCAAGAAAGATTGATTATTGCAGTCAAATACTTTATACAAAGTAAGACATCCCTTTAAGAATAACCAAACAGCCTAGCAATATGCTTCTGGTCGAACCCTATCGGCAGTAGAAGTAAACGTGGGCACATCTTTCTGGAGAGTGCCCCGTAGCTAGCATAAATTTACCCAACCCCTTGTTTGCTTCCACTCGTCAAATATAACAAGTGAATTGAGATGTATGAACTTTATCTAACACATTTTCGTGGCTCTAATCCACACATGTCATTTGATTTCAGTTCTTTCATGACTTGTGTCGATTCCATTTTGCGTCTGGCCGAAATCCCTCTTTTGTATTTATTTTCCATGTCGGACGACCTGATGAATCCAACTTGATCAATATTTGAGATGGTAATGTCAATGTTATCCTTTGTCCCACTTTTGACTGCCGTTTCACTCCTCTTCGCTATTCAAATATGGCTGGACATGATGAAATCAAATATTTACAAGTAGGCCTACCTCCCCGGGGGGGATTCGTGGTTTTCTTTGTCCTTCACGCATCTCTTCATTTTGGGGCAAAATTGTAAAAAAAATGGGTATTGAAAAATTAAATCTTTTTAACGAACAAATGATTTTGACTTTTGACTGCTATTGTGACTCTGTGTATGATTTCAAACACTGGCTGGACAAGATGAAATCAAATATTTACCATTAAGTACCTTCCCTTGGGGTTCCAGGCTTTCTTCGGCCTTCACACATCTCTTCATTTTGGGACAAAATTATCAAATAAAAGAGGAAATTTTTCTTGTAAGCAGAAGGTTTTGAGTTTTGACGATCATTGTTGCTTCTAGTGTAAATTCAAATATGGCTGGACACGATGAATTCAAATATTTACAAGAACCTCCCCTTGGGGTTTCAGGGTTTTCTTTGTGCTTTATGCCTGTCTTCATTTGGAAAAATAAATATATATAGAAAAATGATAAAGAGTGAAATCTTTAACCTGTGGAACAGATGGCTTTGTATATTCTGTAGTGTTTGGAATAGATTTTATGCAGGGACTGTATAACTCAGGAATCATGGGTAAAGTATATCTATACTAACTTGTTATATCTTTGTTTTTAAAAATCAGATGCACAAAGCAATGAAATACAATAGTTTTCACAGTTGATGAGGTGTAGGTATTTAAAGATAAACTTTAGTACTGGTAATGCGATTGCATTGTGAAAGAAAAGGTGTGAAAGGATCAGAAACAGTTGATCATGTAGCATGTAAGTATTGGTGTGCACTGCAAGGTTCTGGAGTCATCAAAATCATAATAAATTTGACCGAGTCTTGGTAAAGTAACAAACACTCACATAGAAAGCTATATATGGGACAACACACATGGTGTCGGGGATGGTACTACCTTGGTTTCCTTGTCTTTCTATGCTCATTACTCAGCCAGTATACATTTTCTTCCAAAATTGTTTGGCACATGTCATTTATTTGTAATCTTGAACATTCAGTGTAAGTTTCGTTTGATTCTGTGATAATTTTTTTAATTTTTTTACCAGTACTGGAGTTTATCTTTAATGTCATGAGATTCCTTGCACATTTCCTCTTCATATAAAAATGATTGTAATTACAAGAAAATGTATGTTTTATGTGCATTTTCGGAGCATCACATCATTTCGCTTCTTGCATTTACCTATAGATCTGTGTGTAACTATATATTGCTGTATAGGAATAAATAAATAGAACACTTTCTACGAGCCCTAATTTATTAGTGGCACTGAAGGTCCTGCCATTGAGTGAGCACGGTCTAACTTGTATTAGCTAAATGAATAAAGAACAAGACTGTTAGTGGAGCAGTGGTGCAATCATATATTTACAGATGGCTCCCCTCTCCCTTCTCCTCTCTTTACCCCATATGAGGTTGTAGACTTTGTATATCTTTTACCTTGTTTCTTTTTAAACCTGTTTAGGTCATACTGAGCACAACAAAATATGTACATGTAGCATCTATTTGGAGTCAGAAGGAGCCAACTCATATACTTAATAACACTTAGTAAACACAGTTTTTGCTTTAACCAGATGATATGACAGAATTTCATGTCCTTTCAATACCATGGGTTTTTCAGTCGAGCATCAGAGTAATAAATTCAATGTGTATTTCACCCTTCTGTTTTACTTTACACGTTTCAAGGATACCATAACACTTTTCTCCAAATACAGTATTGGGCTAAGTGTGCTTTTCAATGCATCAATTGATTAATTCTTCCTCTGCGCACTGAGATCTGAGTGATGTCATGTGCACTTTCGTATTAGGACTCCATTTAGACATCCTGAATACAATGATGAGAACGGCATTATCTGTAGAAATGCACTTTCCATATCAAATTCAATAATTTTGACACCTGTAACATAGATGCTTCATTTTTGTTATTGAAACATGATGTCAGTTGGCTGTCATTACATGATGTTGATATCACACACAAAAAAGAGAACATTTTGAATAAAAATGCATTGCAAACATGTGACAGCACCTGTACTTGTTGTCTTTTAAAATTGTTGTTTATATATTTGTTTAACCTGCCCCCCCCCCCCCCACACACACACACCTCCAGAATCCTGAATCTGCCTCTGTTAAAAAGCTTGTTTCTAATGTTAGTACATGCACATATGTAATGATTTAGATTCATTAATGCTTGGAAATATAAATGGACAGCCAGAAGGGTAATAACTAAACACACAGTCAATAACCTTCTGGCTTTGAAAATATGCAGCCATCTCTCTCAAATCTGGCTGTTGTCAGTGTAGTTAATGAACGTCCACCTCTGCCTACCCATATCAACCGGTGTTTTTATAAGAGGCTTGCAAGATGTCCAAGAATTGGAAGAAAAGGACAATTAAATTATCCTCTATACCCATCTGACCTTTCACGGCTGTGCATGATTTGAACAACAAGTGATGTTTGGAGTTCTTGAAAGAAACCAATAATCTAACAATCAAATCTGAACCCCCAAGATTATTTGTTTTTTGTGTTACATTTAAACAAATCATAGCTTACACTTGCTTTCATGCGAATCTGGAAATAAAAGAATATCTAGAAATGTATTGTAATCAATAATTGCTTTAAAACAATGATATGAAATAATAATATTAAATGTTTTAAATATATTGTAAATATATATATATATATATATATATAACCATATTTCTTAACCTCTCGCTGCATTTGATATTCATGAGATAAATCACGTGATATACATACTTGTTATCATAGCATTTAATACTCAGAAAAAGAAAATATGCATTACCTCTATTTTTTTATGATTGTCATTACATGCAATGAAACCAAAATTAGTTTTTCTTGGAATATGCAAGTGCATTGCCCCAATTTTGGTGGATTGCATATTGAAATGATGGGATGCATGTATAAAGGCTTCCAGGAAGAATAAGATATAGGGATTCTATTGGAAAGGAAAGATGATGGCTAGATACATCATCAGCTTATTTTTTTATCCAACCAAAAGTGGACACTATAATTGTTTCCTTGTTATTGGATTTAGACTTCAAATGGTATATTTCATCAGTTCTGACAGTTTGTATGCCCTGCATGCTACGAATAGGGGAGTGAGATGTGAGAGTGAGTGAGAAAGAGTAGAGAGTAAACAAAAAAAGAAAGTGATATTTGTTCTATTTATCATGAAAAATATCTTTAAAATTTGGTAGTGAAAGTGATGTAAAATCTGCAAAAGGGATAACAATAATGAAAAGATTAGAAATTATTTGTTATTAAGGGCTAGGAATGATATAAAATGCCGCTTTAAAAAATGTACCTGTTGACAAAACTTTACTCAATAGAGTTTATAAGTAACACCTTTTGAAAAGTTAAAAGAGATTTATTTGATACTGTCATGATAAGAAGAGTCAAATGGGAAAAAATTAATAATACATACATTTCCTAAAAGTAAATTCATTGATGAGCATTAATAAGTGTATGAAATGTAACTTTTAAAAATGTCACCCTCTATACTTCTGTAGTAAAAAAAGAATGTGATTTTGGCTTAATATTTTTACATTTCATGCTTTTCAATACAAACAAATCAATAGTAATTATTTATTTGTGTAATTAATTATCCTTCCTTTTCTTTCTTTCTTTTTCATGTCAAACTTTTCAACATCTTCATTGGATCATGCAGGTAAGTCTTATAGCACATTACTATATGTACATAGAGAGAGAGTATATATATAGAGAGAGAGAGAGAGAGAGAAAGGGAGAGAGAGAGAGAGAGAGAGAAAGGGAGAGAGAGAGAGAGAGAGAGAGGGGGGGGGGGGGGGGGGAGGAGAGAGAGGAGGGGGGGGGGGGGGAGAGAACTTGAGATGCAAAACTGAGATACCTGCATAAGCAAGACATTTAGAAATGGGGAGGGAAAGATATTTGTGAATATAGAGACAGGGTAGTGTGATAGAAATCAAAAGAAAAAAATACAATTAGGGAGAGGGGAATATAGAGAGAGGGAAAGAAACTGAGAAACAGGAATTGAAATGGATAGATGAAAGTAAGAGACAGATTGAGAAATGAGAGCATGTACATATAGCAACGGTAACCAGGCATGCGGTATTCAGACAGGCATTATGATTATATCCTCTCTGTAAGTTTGCCGCTGGCCTTAACTGAATTTCCTGGCGGTGACGTTTAAATTGGCAGTGATGGAAGACCCATTTTGCGTACCCCAACAGGACATACCTCTATTAGCCCGTATACACCATGATCTCCGCCTTCCTCACGCTCTATGCATGGAGATCCACTCTGATAATATACTCTACTAAATGGCTGCATTCAAATATACTTTGCCTCTGAAGTTGGAGTGCTTTTTTGAAGAATACAAAACTGACTCAGTCTCAGTTTCAGTTTCAGTTTCAGTTTTATTTTTCATTTCCAACGAAACAGTAATTTTGACAAGAAACCAGATATACAATTCAATATTCAAGTACATTTTACATGGTTTAAAATTATGAAATAGAAAGTATACATAAATATCCAGTATAAATATCCAGTATAAATATCCAGTATATCCAGTATATGTTTTTTTAATGTTTTTTAAGATAAACCTGTTGAAATGGAGGGATCCACTGAAAAGCAGAGCTTGTAAAATGTGGATCCCTCAAAATAATGACAAACATAATTGTTATAAAGTATAGATTACCAAAAAGTGGCAGAATAATAATACAATTATAAATCCGTAATTTGAAAACTTGTTGTAACGACACCTATATATAGTATAGTGAACACTGGAAAAGTCAAAAGAGACAATGACGACTGACAGATAAGACAAAAATGTATGATAATAATTAAAACATTATATATGACAACAGAAAATAAAGCAAGGAAAGAGAGAAATGGAAGAGAACAAATGTAACAGAAAAAGAGAAATAGAAGAATGAAATTCAAGGGACTGAATGAGCAGAATTGAGGAATAAGGAGTAAGAGACTAGACTGTAGAAGGAAATGTTGAAGATGTAAAAATTTAGGCCAGTAGGGGCAGATCATAGATTCTGAAAAGGGGAAGGCACAACTAAATTGTTTAAATAAAATTAATGCCAGATAGGTTTTGGAGGGGGAGGGGTGGGGTTGGTATATGGACAGTTATGTTTTTTTCTGAATTTGTCAATTTATGGAGGCCTATGTACACGTTAAGAATTCTTATGAAATGTTTTGAAAAGTGTTTCCAAAGGAAATCTGAATAAACCTCAACAGTTAGTGTAGTTTGCTGTCACTTATTAAACAAGGAGACACATCATACAGAAAGCAAACCTACATGTTGTGTCTCCTTTAATACTTTAGTGGTAAAACATTGCTTCATATTACCCACTTTTAAATGCACGGAAATGCACTAGTACATGCAGGGAATAGATATTTAGAGAATGAGCATAGTACATAAAAGGTGCCATTTAGCATTTAAGATGGTGTGAAGTCAAATGTCATGAATTAAAAAAAAGGGGTAGCCAGGGTAACCACAAAATAAATGCAGACTTTAGAGTGAAAGTGTTATTAAAATACGGTAAGATTTAATTAATATTCAAGGCAAAGCCTTTTGCTTAATGTTTTCTTATGTGAAACGGTTGCTACAAAGTACTCTTGAACAATATCAAACATCAAACCCAAAGTTTCAAATGTGTTTTGCCAACATTTTAGAAAATGTTCATAGGCATATGCCTTAGAAAGAATTGCATTATTAGATCGTGTTCCTTAGAAAATATCACCAGAATGTATAATTTATGAATAATATATGCTAGAAAGATATATATATATATTGGGTGAACAGTCATCATAACCAGGCTTTAATGATATTCATCTAGAGGCTTCACGTCTGGTGTGACTTCAATGGTTCTGCCATTCATTCATATCCAAGACATATCAGCGTCAATCTAATTCAATTTGGTCTGTATCGTTGGACCAGGATTTCATATTCCAGGCGGACGATATGAAAAGGTAATCAGTGAGTCACGGCCTACCAATGATCTCAGAATCCAATGGATGGTGATCATTGGTCTTCTGACCCGTCTCTTCGGAGAGGTGCATTCCTATTAGCCCAAACAAGCTGGAACTTGACGTGCTAGTTTGTTAAAGATGAAGTTGAGTTCTGGTCATGTGATTGCATTGTGAAAGAAACGGTGTGGAATCTATCAGAAAAGGTTGATCATCAAGTATATAAGTACTCGTGTGTATTGCAATGTTTTGGAATCATCAAAATGATAAGAAATTTGGCCAAGTCTTGGCAAAGTAACAAGCACTGTACACAGAATGATGTATATGGGACTACACGAACACGTGGCGAAAAAATCTGTCCCTGGAGTTTTACAAGGTTTTATGTCATATTTAGAATATGAAGGCATTTGAAGAGCCATGCTTTTCAGGGAACATATGTTTAATCTGATGTTCTTCCACCCTTGCATAATAACAATGATAATGCTCACAAATTATTTTTTACCTCTTCCCAGAACTCAACCTTCTCTTTAAGCCATTTTTTGAGAAAATAGTCTCAAGTTTGTAGTTCCCCATGCAGCTTCATTTGTCCAAGTTTAGCAAAACCTTCAGAGCATAATGTCTGCCAAGAGTGAGACTTGTATAGACTTGGGTTAATTAATAGACTTTTACATAGAGTTAATGACCTTTCTGCACTCATTAGTAAAATGATAACATAGTTTACTCATTGCCTCATGAAATAATAGACTATTTTGTGGAGAAATCCTGATTTGTGTGGGGTAATTGTCTGAGCTGATATCCCAAACACAAGAGTGAAATAGCCCAGGATTTGTGTCTTCACTGTGCATTAGCTCAAATTGCAAGCTGATCGATTGGGATAATTTCCCAGATTCAGAATTTGCAGGCTGTATTGAAAACTTGGCCTAATGAAAACATGCCTCATCTTCTAACCTGTCTTGCAATGAGACTGAAATTATTTACCCTCTAGCGGTACAGACTTCTGCATTCTTGTCTGGGATATTACTTTACTGTCTTCAGTTTGACAGTTTGACTGACTGTATGGTCCAGCCATTGAGGTTTCAGTGGTCCTATGATTGGGGGGGGGGGGGGGGGTGGGGGGGGGGGGGGGGGAGTAGCTTGCACGGTGAATGGAATTGAAAATAACAATTCTGTTGACTATGGTTAGGATGTGGTAGAGTGTTATCATCTAGAGTCTGAATATGAAGACTAAAATGATGTCATCTTGATGATTACCGGTAGGAGGAAATCGAAGGGTTTATAGCTCTTTAATTCTCTTCATTCAAGAAGCATCATTTTCTTTGGTATCTAATCTGATGTAGTTTACCCAAAGTCTGAATTAAAGACTAGATGCTATCTTGAAACCATGGTACTGGTGAGGAGGGTATCTCAAGGATACACCGTAGGTCCTATTGTCTTCATTTGATAAGCTTCTCTTTACCTGATGTCTAGAGTAGTCAAATAAGAGTCTGGAGATGAAGACTATATGATGTCATCTTCAAACTGTACTTGCAGTGAAGAAGGGATCCAAAGGATAGGTTTCATTCTCTTCATCCAATAAGTATCTCTTTACCTGAAGTCTGAAGTTGGAGACTAGATGATGCCATCTTGTAACTACGACGACGGTAACAACTATGAGGAGGGGATCTGAAGGATCAATTCCATTCTCTTCATCCAATAAGCATCTCTTTACCTGATGTCTACTGCAGGAAATTGCCTATTTCTTAAGAATGAAATTGGTATGTGTATGCATGAAGCACTATGAGGTCATCCCATCACAAAAGGTTGTTGCCCTGCAATGTGTTGAAAGTGTGTAAAAATGTGCAAAGGGTAATTTTGTTCTTCCCCAGGAGCATTTTTGAAAGAAGCATAATATACATTGACGATAATGCTGTTGTATGTATTTACAGGATTATTACCTGGTATAAGCTTGTTTAACAATAGCTATTCTCTTTTTGAGTTTGATAAATCAACAATTGATGCAGTAATTAAAATTTAAAAACAGTTCATAATTTATTGTGATTGATAAGTGTTCATATTCTAATGTATTTAAAACAAGTATCTTTAAGGCTGTAAAAGTGCTAAGAATTGAACTGATTGTATACACTGGCCAAAACTTCTTTGCTGGAGTCTGGGGAAAATAGGTGATATTTAAAAAATGAAACAATATCTGGCAGGCTAAAAGAAAATTCCAGTTCTCTAATTTGAGAGTGAGGTGGTCGATCTGATGGGTATGTTTGCATCTGTATGACATTGATGGATAATTTGAGAATTCATGCCAATTTGAGTCAAGGAGAAGACAGCTCTGACTCTGCCTATGGGTGAAATTCCTTCATTTTGATCTTCTGTTGAGACCAAAAAGGACACTTACTCACATACTGTAGCATAGAGTTAACGCCCTTCTGAATCCAAGCACCCAGCAGACAATTTCCTTATGTGAAATCTTCATTTTATCACATTATGTTTGCATTGGTGATGTGAAGTATGGTGATGGATGGGACCTATTTCATTTTGTCTTCATTCTCTTTAGAGCCAGACGTTAACTCTCATACTTTTACATGGAGTTAACACCCTTCTGGCTATCAGCAAACATTTTCCTTTTTTTGAAATCTTCATTTAATAGCTGATGTTTGCATAGATGATGTGAAGTGGGGTGATGGATGGGAAATTCTCACTTTGATTTCTTCTGTTGAGAGCCAATAGGACACTAACTCTCATACTCTACTTTACTTGAGTTTAATGCCCTTCTGGCTCTCTGCAGACATTTTCCTCATTTAAAATCTTCATTAATTAATAATATAATATTAATATTCCGTTCTTACATTATATAACTTCTCTATGCGCTTCCAAAGAGCTTTGAAATCATTACCCTAGCTTTAGAGAGGCCTGCAGCCGTTATCAGCAGTTTCATTGTCTGAATGTGAGATGAAATAGAGGGATAGGTTTCTCATTTTGATTTCTTCTGCTGAGAGACAGAAGGGCATTAATGTACTTGGAATTATTGCCTTTTGGGCAGAAATTTTCCTCATGTGAAATCTTCATTTAATCGCAGATATTTGCATAGATGATGTGAAGTATGGGCATCCTTGAAATGACAGGTATCAAGCCCTCCTCTATTTGCTCAGCTCCCTATCTCTTTGCTCCCTCGGGGCTCCACATCAAACACCTCCAGGTAACCTATACCTCTGTGGGAGGGCACTCTTTAGCAGGCTTCACGTTCCTGTTGATTTCAAGAGACCTCAATTTTAGACAAAGAATGTCTTAAAGATCTGCAGACCTGTTTCTAAATTGGCAATGCAGGATCATGACGCACCTGCACGTGTATGGATGCTTTTCATGATTTCGCAATCTGTCGTTATTGGGATGATAGTCTGGGTATACATTGGCAAGTCAATGTTTTAGAATGAAATTGTTTCAAAGCAAATTGTAAGCTTGTGTTTTGCTCTTGAAGTTGTATGTAATCCATTTTCTGTACCCCTTCCACCATTACCCTCAAAAAGAGTCTTAAAAGGCTTTGGGCGTCTGAACGGAAGTGACATAGCGAAATGGCAAAGTGCGGGGGATAATGAGAGAGATTAACGTGGACGTGACCCGACTAGGTTTACAACATACCTGATCAAAACACACCCTTATAGATTCTGATTTCATTCATACTGGTTCAGCCCTCAAAGGGCAGGGCTAGCTCTCTGTTGTTTTGGCTTCCATTTTCTCTTAACCAGTTGAATACTAAGCCATTGATAACTTTGGAATGAAGTCCATGTTTAGAGACATATTTTTAAGTGGAATGAACCAGTTCTCAATCTGGTTAAAACTGTTTAAAGCCATTAATGAGGAGTGGAAAGGGACAGAAAACAAAGACAATTTCATTAACTTGTCTAGATAGTCTTTTCATACTCTGGTCTGCCTTTTAATCAAACATTTAAGAAGAAACATACCAGGCATTTTATTGGGAATTATTATTATCTAGGGACTCATTACCCACAATCAGTCTGCAGATATTAGATTGATTTGTTGGATGATTGATGCAGAATTTGTCCCTGCAAAATGAGTGATATGATACAAGTCATAGGACAAAATTATGATGACAAGCGAAATGTTTCACCCTTGTCATGTAATTCTAACACTCTCCTGCTTCCAAAGTTCAAGTGACAAATGGATTTCTTACTGCCTTATACAAATCTATTTTGAGTTCAGATAGAAGATAGAATCCAGACATCTGTGATCGAGAACAATGTCCTCCGGAAACATCTCTTAAGATTTGTGATTTATCTCACCAGAGATGTCATATTCTTAAATGATCTTCTTTGTGCAAGGAATGACAGAGATGGATGGACCCTGAATTATTCAAGTTTCCTTTTGAAAGGATGCTCAAACTACTGTTTTACTTCTGTTCCATTGTATGACATTCTTTTGTACGATGTCCACACAAGGAAGGCAATTATAAGTGTTTGTATAGAACAAAAAGGTAATGGCCAAGATATCTAGCCATGAATTGTAAAGAGCTCTAAAATGTACAATATGTACACTATGTTGTATAGGTGTGTTGGTCTGAAAGGGGCAGGGTGATCAAACTTAAAGATGAGGTTATGATCTTCTGTGACATCCATTGATCCAGTCTTGCAGGGAGAATGTCTTTGAAGTTTGTTTTCATTTCATGTGCAAGTAATGACATAAGTAAGATGATGTCTGGTCATGCAAAGAACTATAGATTTCTATCTGTACAAAATTTGTTTTGGGTCTGAATTGGGAGAGGAGGGGGGGACAAAGTTTGCAGGCTAAGACACTTTTCAGTCGCTGTGTGGATGTAACAAAGTCTGCACTGTGAGACTAGGCCGACAGCAACCTTAGCTGATCTGGCTGACAGAGCTAGGCTCTGGTCAAGGTTTACATAGGAATTGTGGTTAAGTGTCAAATCAGAGCCTGTACCATCAGACTAGCTAGGGTGAACACATTTGGAGATGAGATAATGATCCTCCATGATGCTCGATCATCGAGACCAGCTTTGTTCTCACTTGCAAGACATTTGATTCAAGCAAGATGAGAAAGTTATTTTGAGATGTCTGATTTACATCGTCGTACTTGTACACGTTTATCTTCTGCCAAGAACCATCTAGATGGGTGATTAAAACTGATAGATCATTACACCCTTGTGGTGCTTAGGAAATTATGTTTAAAGTAAAGATGGCATACAACAATGCTTAGGCCATTTAAAAAATTAAAAAATCAGAAATAGATCGTTTGAGCAGTACGTTTTCATGTTTTTTCAGTAATCAAAAAATAACAAAAATAAAAAAAGGAGGCGCCCTCCAAAAAGGAAGCGGGCGGGGACGCTTAACATGATTTAAAAAAGAAAATGGCTTCGAATCAAAGATCTGTGTGTTATAATAAGAAACAGAGTTGTGAAGCAGACAACATTTACAGATCTCATTTGATTTTGCTACAGTATTTCAAATGAATAGTGTTTAATTTCCTTGAGTCCGAATGGGGCTGTATGAACAAGGTATTTGTATGTAGTTGTCAGTAGCACAATGAATTATAATGAAGTGCTGCTGCTGTTGTGTCTACCGGTATCTTAAGATTGCATGTTCACCTAGATAAACATGACCTCTTACATACATACATAGACACATGGATGTTTCTAGAGGCGGGTGGGGAGGGGGGGGGGGGGCTATGACAACCCCCTAAATGTTGATATCTGTATAGGCTGTCAGCGAATCACAAAAAGTACTGATTTTGTTTTATTATGGGAGTCAAACATGTGAACAGCTGTTTGCACAATCTGACGATCCATTTGTTTACTATATTGGCAATTTTGAATATTTAGCGACCCCTTTTTGTTGTCCCTTGTTTGAAGTAAAGTTTACTTGTTGGCAAATTAATGTTGTGTCACCACCACCTCCTTATTGGTAAATGGTATAGGATGCCCCAGGCTAGAGAGTAGAGGTGTCATGAAGCATCTCATTATTTACCAACAAGATGTGACGAGAGATAGGCCAACCCCATGCCAAGGGAATTGTTACATTGAATCATGTTAGAGATATAAGACCTCAGCTGTTGTCACCATCTTCCTTAAATTGTATGATCCTGATGTGTTTGTGGTAAAGGTACATAGTTTTAAAACTCAGAAAGCCCTTAAATGGATGTATTAACTCAGTGGCAGTTTAAGTATTCATGATTTTAATATAGGGTTTAAATTTAGTAAAAAAATTGGCAGGGGATGAGAGGCACATTTGTACATGTACACAGGGTGAACTGAAGTTCTTGCAAAATTTTGTTTTGCATGGGGGTGGGGGCATACCCCGTAAATCCACCACTACTTTTCTTATTGTTAATTTTCTGATATTATTATTATCTTTTTATGTATTTATTCATTTATTTATTTAGTATTATTTAATGTTATTTTTTTTTCCAGGGGGGGGGGGTGGGGGCATTTTTTTATGTTATTGGTTGATTACTAAGCCTGAAAATTCAACATTTTAAACTCATCAGTAAGAAACAAGTGAATATGGTATTGCTGCAATTGTTAGCTCAATGTGTAGGGTAAGAAGAGAGGGTGAGCTAGGGACGGGATGGGACAGGAATTAATATTATGGAAAGTTAGACTACCGGTAGTAGGTTTGGTCGAGCTGCAGCAGATCTTGAGACTGATTGCAGTTTGATAGTATAATATTGATAGAGTACATGGGTTATGGTTGGCATGCAAAAAAGTCATAGATAAGGATGGGGGACGGGTGGGGGGGGGGGGGGGGAAGTGAGGTTGTCATAGCAGGTAAAGTGTAGAGATGGTTGTTAACACATCACTGAACTTCAGAAAGTTCAGAACAAATTACAAAATGGGTCATCTCAGCATGTTGCTAGCACGGATGTGTATCATGTGTCATGTGTTACCTGGTGTCATGTGATCTGATGGTGTCACATGATGGCCAGGAGGGTGGCCGTGACAGGTGACCCTCTGTCAATTCCATGACCCCAAGATCAGGATGAAATGGATAGTCTATCCTTTTATTTGACATGTAGGCCGAGTATAGGCCTTCAGATAATCAATAATTGGGATATCATGATAGGAAAGTTTGATAAAGAGGTCTGAGGCTGAAGGGGTATCTTAGAAATTACCAAATTAGAAAAAATGATTTTAAATCGGACATCAGACAACATTGCTGTTTTCTTTTACATACTTGAGAAGTACAGGTCTGTACAGAGAAAATAAATGGGTATAGAACAAAACGATGGTGTCATTGAATCACAACATATACTCCGAGTGAACTTGCACAAGTAGATTTATTTTTATTTTTTGCGGTGGAGGGGGGCTGGGAGGATGGGGGGGTGGGGGAGCACAATCACCCCATGCCCCTTTGTAACACCCAGGTAGCAAACCTTAGGTACACAAAACAAAAATTTGACCCTTATTAAATCAAGTCCATGTATCCCTTTAAAAAGATAGACCCAAAAGGGACCTGAAAATTTGACAACCCCCCTTTATATTTGCTTGGAAGAATTCTTTTAGTGAATTAGCAGACCTTAACAATTTGTTTTTTAAAAAGCTCACTTTGTCAGAGGTTTTCCAGAACCCCCTGCTTTAAAAACAAGCACAATCCTTGTTTCACCAATTGCCCAACTGCCTGTAAGGCCAAATAAAAAAAAAAAACATGTTTAGCGTCCTGTTTTTTCGAAAAATAGGAAAGAGGGGGCCCTTTTTATTTTTTATTTCAAAATGGCCGCTCAAAATGGCCGCTCGATACATTTTCCCTGACAGTCGGGCCATTTTTTTTTTAAATGGCCTCCGACAATTTTTTTTTTTTTTAAAATCAGAAATAGAGCCATTTTAGCAGTTTTTCATGTTTTTTTTTCTTTCAAGAAAAAAAAAATAACAAATTTCAAAAAATAAAAAATAAAATAAAATAGGAGGCGGCCCCCAAAAAGGAAGCGGGCGGGGACGCTAAACATGTATATTTTTTTAAATGGCCTATTAACACTTGCCCCTTCCTGTCTTCATTAGTATCCTTACCATGCATGCGTCTTCTAACCCCACCCTGAGGTGATAATGAGCCATGTATGTTTTGAGACCAAGCCCATTGTCTGGCTAGGTGTGCTAAGTCCTGTGCAGGTAATAGGATCATCCTCTTTAGTAGCATGTCTGTCTGTCTCTTATATTTAGATAGTTCACACGACTTTCTGTTAATTTTAAGTTTAAGCCTGGTTTTAAACTTCAAAATTATCTTGTAGTTTGGGATCATTCGGACACACTTTTGGTTATGAAAATTTAATTTTGTTTGCAGTTATAAACCAGATAAATCTTAAGATTAGCCTGAATAGCTGGGCCAGAGGGGTTTACCTTTCAGGTTACAATGAATTGTAAGTTACAGTTAACATGACTGCTTGCCCAACTTGGATTTTAAAGTTATTTCGCTCCAGTGTTAACCCTCATCATCGTGGATAACTTCAAAGTTTCACAAACTTAATGTTTTAAGCTGTGTTGGTCCTGTGTGAACATGGCTTGTCTCTTGTAATGTTACACATGCATTATTGATACAACAGTGACCAATTAGGGAGAGATAATAACTGGAGATGTGAGTGTATTACTTATAGTTAGGGAAGCAATAACACATTTGCTGGATGTGTTGAGATAAGAATAGATGTTAAATTAAAGTGATAGACCATTTTAAATAGTGATGGATATTTTGGGGAGTTTTACCATTCTAAATGTACTTGATTCTGCAAATGTTTGAAATTAAATGTAGGTAATTCCTTTTCATTATTTCGATATTAGGTATGAGACATTAGGTATGAGACATACCGTCCCTTTCATTTTAAGAGAAACACATTTCAGTTTACTTTTTGTATTCTTACAAGATACAAGCTTCACCAGAATAAGTAACATATCTTAAAATAATCATAAGTTTATATAGATATTATGTTAATCTCTTAAGTTTACACAGAGTCAATGGGTCCTTCCTGAAAGTTTATGGTCAGATCCTGTTAGATTTTGTACTCAAAGTTTCATCCAAGTCTTGTGGACTGATTTTCTAATATCAATTACATGATCCTTTGAATATATCTACAATAGATTTCCTGTCTATTGAGGGAATTACCCTTTTATCCAGTTTCCTTGTCTCATTGATGTTCACACCTACTTCAATAGAAATTGGAAATGTGCAAGAGATTAAGAAGGATTATCCCAGCCTCAATAAGGCCTTGTTTGACTTACTGTATATTTTGGACTCACTAAAAATAGATGTTTCATTGCCTTCTTTTGTCTTTCATTCAAGTAGTTAAACAACAAGCCCTTGTAGTTGTCTCTCTTGCTCTAAATGTAGGTCTAGTAGCTAAGTTGTTATTTAGTTTCAGTTTCAGTTTCAGTTTCAAGTTTTTTATTTCTGCATTTTCCATAAACAATAACAAAAATAACAATGAATACATTTTAGCAATATAATGATAAGTAATACAAGTAGTAATTCATATAAATAAATAAATATAAATAATCAATAGTACAATTAATCGTATTTGAAAAGAAAGAAAAGGGGGAGAATGCAGAAGACCGATATCGTAAGCAGAGCTTGAAATGATACCGGCCTTACAAAAGAAGGAGAGGAGACAGGAAGAAATAGCGGGTGAAGAGAGTGCTGTGCAAAGTGAAGAGTGCACTGCGCGAGCTCCTCAATCTATCAAAATAATTTCCTTTTTATATACAAATAAACAATGAATATTAAAACAAAATACATGTAGTATATTATGACCAGAATCTAATTTTCATACCTTATCAATAAATATTCTTTCATCTTCACTTTAAAGGAAACAAGTGTTGTACATAATTTTAATGTTATAAGCAAGGAGTTCCACACATCGGGTCCATTGTGTCTTATTGATTTTTGTGCCAAAACAATTTTAGGGTTAGTTAAATGAAAATCCATAGAGTGCCTCGTGGGGTACGAATGTACATTAACATTATGAATATAAAAATCATTTAGTATGTAGGAAGTTAATTTAAGATGTATAGCTCATGAATATTATTATTATTCCTATTTTTATAAAATTATATATTTTTTATCAAATTTATGAACAGTATTTTTATGTACTTTTATATATTTCTTTTTACTTGAAAAGTAAATATTTTGTAATCTTGTATACAGAATTTGCCCAAAGTCTGAGTATATTATTTTTTTACATTTATATTTTCAGATCTTTGTGTCTAATTGCTTGTTGTAGTGAATAATGAACAAATTAAATGTAATCAAAATTTGGATTTTTAAAAACTTTTTTAATTGGTACAATTCTTCCCTATTTTCACGAAGTGATGGTAGTGAGGAAAATCTGCACGCCAATTGTATGCGATTTTGATTCACTACCGTCACTTCGTAAAAATAGGGACGAATTGTCTGAAATCCATATCAATGATGAATTCCAATTATTAGTGATTGCTGTGAACATCTGGGCCTGCTTCATAAAACTGGTTATCAGTATTAGCAAGTTTCAAATTTCTATAACAATTGTGCTCTCAGCCAATCAAATGCATTGATTTCAGTAGCTTATACAAATTATTAAAACTTTTCATTGGTAACAAGTTTTATGAAAGAGGGCCCTGTATTTAAGATACTAAATATCACCTGACCTGGCCGATAACCCTCCATTTTCAATAAGGTTTGCATGGTCATGTATAGGTGTGATTCAATAACTCAATACATGAGACACGATGAAGACCAACCAAAATAGACCTGTTTAATATTTGCTAATGGCTTCTAATGGTGGGACACAGAGCAAACATTTGAGGATTTGATGGGTGTGTTAATTAGGAGACAAACAGGGAACTATTGTGGCTAGTCTGGGACTGGTGTATTTTGCTTGCCTGGTTACATGCTCCCTGTCTTTATCTTGTGTCTTCCATGTTTGCTCATCGTATTTATCACAGGGTTGGAGTGGGATGTGTTACACAAGGGGAGAACATCCTTGTAGTGGAAGTAGGCCTATCAAGTGCCCTAGCTGCTCCATTAACACATTAGGCGCCTCTTCATCATCTCGAGATTGCCAAATATCTTGAGATTGCCAAATAGCCCGCTATTTGGGAAATAATCCCGAAGTCACAAATTGCGTCTTCACTATCTCGAGATTCGACCTTGAAACTTGAAACTCGACCTTGAGAATTAGCTCGAGGTATTTTGCTCAGCGTTAGCGTGTATTGCGAATCTTCTGTCTAGTGAAGACGCACAGGACAAATAGCTGGATATTTTGCCAAATAGAAGGAAATTTTGCAAACTATCCCAAGATATCTTGGGATGACAATCCTGACCAAATATCCTTCTAATTGCTACTTCGGTCTGATGAAGACGCAAATTAGCTGGATAGTTTGCGATCGGGATAGTTCAAATAGCTGGATATTTTGCAATCTCGAGATAGTAAAGACAGGCCTATATATGCTTTTACACACAGTTAACCTTCTCTGAACATATATAAATACCTACATGTAATTGTAATGAAATATTTATTATTATTTTTTAAAATATTTATTCCAACATGAGCAGGAATGCCAGATGAAAACTATTGCTTTTAAACTGCTCATTCATTTCAAATTCAAATGGAAAGTGGTGCAGAGTGTTACCTTTAAAGCCCTTATTGCCTTGATGTAATATTGCTTATCTTCTGCTTGTACATCAGTCATTATGAACCCTTTTTATGAGTATGTTTTACAGCTCCTTCAAAGGGAGCGAGCTCAGGGAGTGTCTAGCACTCTAAATTACAACTGCCCTGACATATTTTGATAAGAATTATACAATAAGTGACAAGTGTTTACAAACAGTGGTAATCAGAAATGAATTATTAGAATAACTCTGGGAATAGAGATGCCTGCTGCCTGAAAATTTGTGAATGGTTGTAATGCATCTGCAAAATACAAGACTTCTGTTGCAATTCAATCTTTGTAATGAATTCGATAGTTGTATGGATAGTCATAAGAGATAGATCACTGGAATTGATTTTGTGTATAATTATGAAATATATTAAATCTAATATCTTTTCACCCCTTTAACTCTAGCAGCATCAGTGGTGCTAAAGAGAGTAGGGCTAGAAAAAGGCCTCTTTTAGACATGTTTTGGACCTTATTCATTGATAATATTGCCAGTGTCAAAAGAGTAGAACTCATATTTTTCATGCTTGAAAGTTGTTAAATTCTCTTCAAATTTTTGGAATCGATTCATGCACAGTTCAAAACAAAAAGATGTTAGTTTGCTTTGATTAAATCATTAAAAAGTTAAATTTTATGAGTTACCACCAATGTCGACCCCTCCCTCTTGTTTCTACTGGTGGACGGGAAGGGTTAGGGGGTGGGGTTGTTGAGGATGTGCTGTAATTGGTTTACATTTCTGACATTACCCATGGCATCCTTCAAAAGGAACCTATAAGATGGCAGGAAATTAGGACAGTAATCGGGTACTACCTGCCTAACCCAAAATTCTTTGATTATGTGTGGGGGAGTGGCAGTTTAAGAGTCAGGCAGGATGAGGGAAGGAGGAAGAGAAAGGGAGAGAAATAAATAAATTCAGAAAATTAAAAGGCAGCACGAGGATCGTACAATAATTTCTCAAAGAAGAACAAAAAGAAAAACAGTGGAAAAGCCATCCCCCAAATAAAGGATTACCATGGCAGCATGAACTATATATATATATATAGGCCTACTGAATAGTATTGAAAGATTGAATAGAAGAAAGGAGAAGAGAGATAAAGAAATGGGAGAGGGTAGAGAGGGGAAAAAGGGAAAGTAGAAGAGAGAGAGAGAGAGAGAGAGAGAGAGAAAAAAAAAGGAAAGTAGAAGAGGGAGAGAGAGAGAGTGAGAGAGAGAGAGAAAAAAAAAGGGAAAGTAGAGAGAGAGAGAGAGAGAGAGAGTAAGAGAGAGAGAGAGAGAGAGAGAGAGAGAGAGAAAGAGAGAAAGATGTGTGGGAGATAAAGACAAGGTATAAAATGAGTAGGCTTTATGGAGAATTGAATAAATACAAATGGATGAACAGTTAAGAGAATAACAGACAAGAAAAGGCAGAAATTTAAGTTTTGTGAGAAACAGAGTACAACTTATGCATACACAGTTTTCATATACCCGTATATCATAAACCAACAACACCCTCTCCCCCACTTCTCCTTGTAACATTGTGCTAACGAGATAATTGGGTAGTTACATTCAACGCTGCAATGTCCAGCGCTTAAAAGCTACACGTGGGTGACATCCAATGTTTTGGGTCCCATCCATGCATTTACCGTAGCTTGTTTTTGGCAGGAAGCTCACTTTTAGATGCGAGTCTGAGTCAGTCAGATCAGGCTCTTAGTCCCAGGAAGTCTTGAATTTAAGAGAGAGAGAGAGAGAGAGAAAGAGAGAAGGGGAGAGGGGACAGTTTGAATAGTCTGTTTGTATATGAAGACAATAGGACATGCAAGCGCATCATTAACGCTGTACACACTCTCCAGGTAACTACTTCCCCCATTGTCTTTTCCCTGGAGTGTTCTCTTCAGAACTTCAAAAAGAAGTTAAAGAACACTACCTGATCTGGATTGTGAAGTTAAAACTTTGAGGTTTTTGCTAGCCCGGTTTGAAGCAACCTCTGTCCTAGCTATTGACTTTTGATTTTACTTTTACAAACTTTCATGAGTTTTGTGTGTAGAAAAACTGTGTCTAGCAGCTTCTAAAACGGTGACTTCGGAGGGAGTTGTATGGTTGAGGAATCGGTTTTGCTCATTAGAACTTTGGTGTCTCTGATTTGGATTTGGATAGTATCATTGCAAACCCTTCACTGTCCTTTGTGAAGAAGACTAGGTCCTACTGCTGTGAAAGAAGTGCACTCCGAAGGGAGTTGTATGATTTTTAGAATTGCTTTGCTTGTGAGAACTTTGTTGCTGTGGATAGGATCAGGTTGTGATCCATTGCTTGCTAGGAAACATTCGTAAGGATTATATACGTGGATCTACGACGGCTTAACAATGTTCAAGTCCTGTAAAGGGGGCCAAAGTGACAGTGTCCGACGGAAAACCAAAAGTAAGCTTTTTTCTTCTTCATTTTTCTCTGGTCATTCTGTAAGAGAGACTGACCAGTGTTCATGTACATGTAGCTCTTTTTGGAATGTTATATCTTTGTCTTTTTTAGAATGTTGTAAACACTTCTTTAGAATATTTTTCTCCCATCAGCTTCTACAGCTGAGGTTCTCAGATAATTTAGAAAAGTAGAAAATTTAGTAAATTTAGAAAAATCAATCAATGTAAAACATTGTAGCCTTGTGCATCATTATAATGACATTCCATTATCTGCACATGATTTATATGGGAGATACAATAGACTATTGAAATTACCTTTGAGTTTATTTCTTGTAAGTCTTTGTGCAGGCGCTGATTGGTTAGAAGCTGGTAAAATATATGAAAATAAAGAGTTTCAAAAAGCAAAAGCTATTTGAAAAAATTAGTACTAAGAGTATAAGTATAAAAGCTTTTATAGGGGTGAATAATATATAATAATAATATGAGTGAATAAAGACATGTACTGAACCTATTCCTCTGGCACTCATCAAAGTAAGCTGCAGGAATGAACAGAAGCAAGAATATTCTTGTCACAATACATATAGCAACATTTCTCGCAGTTATGAAAGGAACTCTTTTCTTTCCTTCTGATTTTCTTGTGAGGCTGATAGATAGATGGAAAAATGATCCTAGGTTAGAATTTTATTCATAGTTTACCCGTTTTATGCCTGAAAGACCCTTGCATTTTCATTTAAAGGCTTATTTTTTTAGTCCGGCAGATGGACTTTTTACGATGTACATTTAGCAATATCACTCAAAAAGTGTATTTTTGTATTTTTGTATTTTTCTTCTTCAATAAATGAAATTAATTGAAGATGCAGCTGGCAACAGGGTGTCATGTTTCATTGATTGAATAAAGCTCATAATATCAGGAAGTGCTCCTGGGTTTAAAATGTCCAATTCTTGAATGGGGGTAATAAATAGCACTTCCACTAGGGATTCAATCGTTATGATCTCGGTGATAGATTTATCACTGCATTTTGGTTTTGATTATCATGGAGGAAGTCTAGTTCAATTTCTTTTCTGTAATATGGAACATTGCAGGCATGCTCCCAATGTTTTTGTTGTTGATTTTGTTGGTGTTGTTTGGAGGCTCTAGAAATGCAAAAAAGGTGGATGGTATTTGTAATCATTTTTTTAGAGTGCATTAGGGAGGGAAACATTCTTGTTTGGAATGAAAACAAAATATCATGTAGTGATTGGGCTAGAAGATGATATAATTCCTCTTGACGTTCTTTTAAGCATTTGAAGCAAGTAGAGAACAATGGTTTACCCTTCACTATAATCTTATTTAGAATATTCAGAGACATTATGCAAATGTAATCATAGATTTCTAAAGAAAAGAGGTAAATTCATTATATTTGATCTGTATCACATGAGCTTCAGTTGCACAATGTATACTTTCAAAATAATGCTTATAATAACTGATCAATATAAATGTAATGATGTTACTTAAATGATTCTTGTTTGTCCTTTGGGAAATCAGTTGTAATGTTCCTTAATTTTGTTTATCGTCCTTTGATATAGTCTGTGTAGAATTTGTCATGAAAGAAAACAATTTCTCAGAATATTGTTGTGTTTGTATTAAAAATTTATATTTTCAAAATAATTAGTGAATAGCAGCATGTAAGTTCTTTGGAACAAAGAATTCGCGTATTAGTGGATTTATGTACACAAAGTAAATGTACTCTATTTTAAGCCTGCTCATTCATAAATAGTATAGCCATGTGAGGATTTTAATACAGGAAGTATACATGTAGATTCATCCTTGATTTACCTAAATTTAGATTTGTATTTGTGTGGTAAGGTTGCATGGCTACTGTACCTCGAATGTTCTAAGCTCCTGCTAAAAGTTCTTAATTAGTTTTGAATGTAATGTTATTGATAACATATGATAAATAAATAGTGATTGATACAGAAAGGAAATTGTTGTTAAAATAAATAAATTAATGTAAATGTTACCCAATTCAAGCACAAATCAGAGTTTTAAAGCCTCCATGTAGCTCTCACTTTAAAAGGAAGAAATATTACAATGATAATTAATTGATATCTTTAAGTATTTTCACCTGCATGCATTTTGTTTTAATGACACTTATACCTTCTTATTTTTACTTTCTTGTTGTCTGTGATTCTCCTGCTCTTGGTAATTGGTTAAGGGTATGTTCTTTGTCTAGGATTTCTTGAAATTGCAAAGTTTTCATTGCATACTTTTGAGGGTTTGTATTGTGGTCACCCTTCATAGATTTATTTAAATATTTGAAAATTAAGGAAATCTGTTATTTTCCACTTTGAATTATAGGTTTTGATCATATTATTATCATGTTTATTATCATTGTCTAGTGTTTGCTGCATTCCTGAACTTACTTTCTCCAGAGTGAAATCATAAATCCAAAAACTCTTACAAAATTTGATTTATTTAGCAGGTAAAACCTTCTTCTTGAAGATATTGTGGTTTCAAGAAAAAAGTAAATCAGAAAATCCCATATGTTTGCGGAATCTGGTAAACATGCTGGTATCCCCACGGAGAATAGGACTTGACAGCCGCACAAAGACGGTAAAAGTGTCCTATTACTTTGGGCTACATTCCTCAGCAGCCCTATCTAATTCCATACATTTCTCCTCCTGACTCCCGAAATTCCACGACGACGATGGTGCCATTTGTGCCGATGACAGTGCCCTGCGATTGGTCGGATGTAAATTGTTTGGGTTGAGTGGCTCCCCCCAAAAGTGAGCAAATCCATTGGTTCCACAGAAATCACTCTGTCAGTGTCCCCCCTCCATCTGTTTGGTAAATTTGGATGGTGTTGCCTGAGATTGTTATCATTACTTAGAGGTGTTGGGTCTTTGATGAGAGATCATTCTATTGGAATATACGGGACTAAAATGGCTGAATAGATCGCAGAAGGATGCCTCCAATTACTCATCAACTTTCAAGGGGAAGTGGATTTTATTGAGTTTGAATAGTGCCCTTATTGGATTTGCTGTGCCTATAGAGTCCAGGGTTGTTTATTTGTGGTGAATTTGATCTGAAGCCAAGGAGAAAATCTGAAATGTTGGATACAGACATCATTTATCATGGCAACCAGAGATTTGATGGGAGAGAGATTGGTGAGTTGTTTGCAGGGGTGAACAAAGAATTGATGTCTAAATAGAATTTGTGGGGTTGGTCATTTCTCTGTCCTCTAAGGTTCTTTCTTTCTGCTTTTTGTTTTAAAGCCTACATGATCTAATTTCTCTTCTATCTGTTATATCTTTTTCTTCTATCTGTTATATCTTTTTCTTCTATCTGTTATATCTTTTTCTTCCTACTTTTTTCCTTCTTTCTCTTTCTCCCCTCTCCCTCTCTAATTCCCTTTGTCTATCTCAACCCCCCCCCTCTCTCTCGCTCTCTCCCCAATACTGTTTGAGATTCCAAAGTGCAATGTCTCTCGTTTGCATCAAATCATCTGAAGTGACTTTTTCTCCTTTGGTCAGAGGTTAAAAGGAACAAGTCCTTGCCTACTTTCTTCCCCCCTTCTTCATTAGGGCATTAATGGCCATTTAGCATCAATTTAGTGAAATGCTCCTAGCCATAGGCTGTAAGCTTGGTACATGTATGTTCATAAGCAGTAGTGTATTTGCTTCTGCATTATAATGATGTACCATATTCATGTAGGGGATATATCACAAACATATCTACACTGTACATGTACCAAAAAAAAAAACATGTGCTGCAACAGAGAAAAGGAAATAGGACACTAAAATAAAAAAACCTAGCAAAATGTATTATGCATTTATTGCTTTTAACTGCCACCTTAATACATTAAACAACATACCTGATATGAATTTTGTGTTGATATTTAATGTACACAACTCTACGCTACCCATACATCATTGTACAATCCTCTTAGCCATAGCTAGATACACTCACACTGTTTTGTTTACATCACTATATCCATTGCACAGATGATATTTGATTCAGTGAAGTGTGAAATTACATGTACATTACAATCAAATACCGTTTGGTAAAGCAAGGTTAGTGGGTATAAATTGTAATGAATTTTTTCAATTATCCATGATTTTCTTCTGCTGTCAATAATATGCTGGTTTTCTGTGGTATGTTGTTGTAATGGCACGAATGAAATAGTGTTTATTTGCTTTTCCACACATATACATAGGATTGTTAGATTGTTAAATTTTTCCATTTCTATATTTAATATACTGGGATTATTACAATCTATAGTTGTCTTTATATATTGTGTATATATACATACATGTATGTATGTTGGAGAGTGAGTGACATGTGTAGGTCAGAAAAGGCTTCATGAGAGTG
The DNA here is from genome assembly GCA_035222895.1 of Strongylocentrotus droebachiensis. Classification (NCBI taxonomy): domain Eukaryota; kingdom Metazoa; phylum Echinodermata; class Echinoidea; order Camarodonta; family Strongylocentrotidae; genus Strongylocentrotus; species Strongylocentrotus droebachiensis. Next base: position 38,553 of record JAVYIG010010213.1, read on the forward strand.
AGTAAGAAAGGAAACAAAATCTTGAAGAAAAGTACATAAAATCTCACTTGTACTAAAGAAAATTCCCAAAGAAAATTGTATTTTACAATGTTTTGAATGATTGTATCATGTTATATTATTTTTGTATTATTTGTAAATTTAAATTTGTAGCAACTTGTAGACATATGTTGTTGTTTGTTTGTTTGTTTGTTAGCTATGCTACATATTTACTATTTGATAGTATAATACTCATTGTATTTATCGTGATATATTCCACTGGCAGAAACATTAGCCGCGCTGCGCAAGCCGCAAAAAACACACAGATAGTTCAAGAAAATTGGCTCGTTTTATAACTTGGCTTATCTGTATAAGTTCTGTTAATGCACATATTTGGAGATTGACAAAATATAGTTTTCCTATCTAAATGTTAATAAGAAAGTGAACCACATTATATCAAGTTCTGCCTAAAACATTGATATTATTATGATTACTCTACCTCCATAGCGAGATTCATGGCTCTAACAAATAAATATGGGGGCAAATTAACGTGCCTAAATATGACAGACCTTAGAATATCGACTGCATCTTTTCAACCGTCTCAGGAAATGTAACCATGTGTAATGCCTTGATTGAGAGATTAAACTCAGCCAATCTAAATGGAAATCAGAAGTTATATGGGAAGGAAGAAGAAACACTCTTGGTTTGTAGTGTAGTTTTCCCACCAGGGGACCAGGGGCGTTGTAAAACGTCTAATCCAATTTGTGGAGGTGGAGCTTAATCAGGCATACAGCGGTTTATGGAGTCTTTGGGGTATATGGGTGAGGGGAGCTAGAGAAGTTGATAGGGAGAAATAAATATTTATGTTTTTGTTTTCATACTCCATCTGTCTGTCTGTCTCTCTTCCTCTCTAACTGTCTCTCTGCATGTGTCTTCAATCTCTCTTCCACTCACCCTCTCTCTCATTTTATATCACTGTGAAGATTGCTTGTAGAGAGAGAAAGAGAGAAAGAGAGAGAGAGAGAGAGAGAGAGAGAGCAAAATATCCATCAAGTCCTAATGGAATTGTTGGACATTTCACTTCTGTATTAAAGGTAATACAAAGTTTTGGTATTGGGTCGTGAATTTGGTTCAAATAAACATATTGGAAGCATATGCGACCCTACAATTTACTGATCGTTGTCGCAGTCGAAATCGACTCTAAAGTTATGAAATTGTAAATAATTGATTAAGCTGTAAAACAATGTTTCTTGACTAAAGTCGACCAATTAGCTGTTCCCGTTCGGAAATTATATACCACAACTACATATTCTGAGATTTTCATGGTCGCAGCTACCATTGTACGGCCGTAGGAGCTATTTGAATTTTTTCAAATTTACCGGGAGCACCGGTAAATCTTTATATTCAATTTTTCTCGAAAGCAGAAGTGTTTTAGGGGCTAACATTTCTAGTGCTTTTAATACATCCACAGGGGCATCCAAATATATCAAAATTATAAAGAATTACTATCGACCCATTTTTCAGAATTTCCCAAAACTTTGTAATACCTTTAATAGTAATTCCCATCTGCCTAGTTTCAGTGATGCTGAAGGAACTGTACTTCCTCTTTGAAATTCAGATTTTTCATGATCTGGCATTTTTTTCCTTTTATGGTATTGTGTTCCTTTTTTGTTGGGGGGGGGGGGGGTAGTATTCGTCTTTTTCAGGCACACCTATATAATTCAGCAATTAAAAACTTAACAGTAAAGAAAGTTTCAATAAACATGTATGCATCCTCCGCACCCTATATCCTTCTGAGCCCTTTTGCTTGCACACAGTCACATCATTGGCTACCTTCAAGAAGCTGAAAGAGCTTTATTGCAGTAATACAGCCTTCTTGTACTTTTTGTAGGCAGATGACGAAACGACACTGAAAATGGATGAAAAAAAGGCTATTTAGTAGTCTACACAAAGCCAATATGAACATACGGAGGTGGCAACCTATGTGGGTGTTACTCTCACATTTGGGTTAAGTGAAACAATTCCATTACTTATTAATTTGTTGTGATGCTGACCCTGTATTTATAAATTCCTTGATATTATAGTTTTATCAAAGCTTGTCAGCTTTGACAAGTGGGAGCCCACTCAATCGCCCACTCGTTCATGTTTGACACTTTCTCCACCTGTTCGTACATGTTCGTAAATTGGAGTGAATTTTTTTTCATGATGATTGTGTTTTCTACTTAAAAATTGTGTTACTTGTAAACCAAACTGCTCCACTATCTTGTCAAAATCCATTTGATAAAGTGAACCTGCAGGATTGAGTTTAAAAAAAAATCAAGTCATGATGATTTTGAAAAAATTATTTTCCTGTTTCTGTGATTTATATAAAATAATTTACAGCTTTTCACACAAAATGAAGAACAACGCACTTTATGTTTCCTCTGTTCTGTCACACTTCACCTTGTACTAGTGGAGGACACTGCTGAAGAATCTACTTGTTCCAACTATTGAATTGTTAGATGGAAATTATGTCCTTTTCCGGGATTAGATATTATCTACAATTTGATAAAAAGGGAGGATGGGATGGGGAATCTCTCAAGAGGGGGAGATGGTATTGATTTAAAAAATGGGCTTTCAAAGGGGGGAAGGGGGGGGGGGGTGTATGCTGACTAAATTCATACTGGATATGCCTGCTACATAAGGTTCAGTACATATCTGCCTTTCAAACTTGTTGGTGGTTAACTCTTTCTTTGACTGGGGAGTGGTGGTGTTGTGATTTGATCAGTGTGGGGGTTATATACCTCTCGGTAGGGCCTCTGGACATGATACGCTGGAATGTCCATAACTTCACGGGTTGCCAATTCAGCTCTCCTCCGACATCTAGCTGGTATCCAATCTACAAATGTCACCGATACAATGCACATCAACCTCTGCGTCCTCCTTTTACTCAGTGACTAAAATATATATATACGTGATCAAAGAATGACTTGGGATTTGTAACATAAGAAGCCCCCTTTCCCCTCTGAAAAGGGGTCTAAAGTAGCAAATGTTAAGTTGCAATGTAGGCCGAGAGGTAACATATTCTTTCAAGGAAATTAAAAAAAGCAAGTATATGAATGTCACCAACACAACTCTTACAATGGAGATCAAGTATTTCCTACACTTTAAGAAACAAAACAAAACAAACAAATATAACAAACAAACGAAACCAGGAGTGAAGTAAGAGTTCACTTTTGTAAATATTATAAGGATTGCGAGAAAATTAAGATTGAGCAAGTTCAGCTCTAATTAAAAAAGGAACAAAAAGTAAATAATCATGAGCGACAAAATGACATTGGATGTAAATTGAAAAGTGGAAAAATAATAACTTAAATTTTGATTTCCCCATGGCTGTGTATTTCTGTGAATAACCCAACCAAAATCAATTTTAAAATTTGTTTACACATGTTGACAGTATTTATTCTTTTCAAACAGAAATTGGAAATTGCATTGCTCACCATAAAAACCTCAATTTCTGCTATACAAATGAACAATACTCAAATTGGCACTGTTATGGTCTTGGCTCATTGGCCATGTGCTGCTCTAGCGCTTCTTACTATTGTAGATCCAGACAACATCATTTATCAATTTGTGGTTTCTTTGTATTTTGCTCATGCTACAAGATTTCTTATATTATTCTTATTAAAGAATACCGACAGAAAGTTTAGGCGGGTCATTGACACTTTTAGATTTTGTTCACATTCTCGCATGGTTTAATTAGCATACAGCAATGTCAGAAGTGACAATTTCTTTAAAGCCCCACTGTACTACTTGTAGCTACTTGCTCCCTCAATATAAAAAAACAATGCCTAATCGGTGCCTGTTGCTCCCCATGATCCTCTTTTTCTTATGTTAATTGAGAGCTGTGTTCATGAGATAACCACCTGTCAAGTGACCTTGCATGGTGGTTTAATTCCTCCTGTACACTAGTACAGATGGGCTTTAAATATCCTTCACCCACCTGAAGAAGTATAGGCCCCAATATAAACTTTTTAAAGATTTTGACTGGTTGAAAGTCGGCAAATTGAAAGACACTTTGCATGCTGAGAGCCAGAAGGATCATGTTACCTCATATACATACACTGTAGTTACCATGGTTAATGCCCTTTCAGCTCTTAAAGGTAAAGGCCAGTTCTGGTCATGCCATTGCATTGTGAAAGAAACGTTGTGGAATCAACGAGAAAAGGTTGAGCATCTAGCATATAAGTATTGGTGTGTACTGCCAGGTTCTGGAATCATCAAAATGATAAGAAATTCGGCCCAGTCTTGTTAAAGTTACAAGTACTGTACAAAAAAAGATGTATCTATGGTACTACACGACACATGCATGATATATATCCGGTCCAGATAGATCAATACCAAATATATCAATAAGTTGGCGGTTTTCCGCCAAAATTTGTATCATCACGTATTAGTCAAAGCATATTCTTTCACATGATTGGTAATAAGAGCTTCCATTTCATTTTTTGAAAAACTGGTCTTTACCTTTAAGATGGTTAATGCCCTTTTAGTTCTGAAGAGATGACTTTGTGTTCTCCTGTATTGATGATACCTCTATGATTATATAAATTCACAATTTACAAGACTCTTTATTTCAAATGCATGAGATTATTAGAATTTAATCTTTATTTTTAAGTTAGTACTGGAAGATTATATGATATCGACTGTTTAGAGCAATAAGGGTGCTAACCCTGTGTTAATTGATGAGAGTTAATGCCCTTCTGGCTCCGTCTAGAGGATATATAGAAGATGATTGATGCCTGTTTCTATTAAAGATGAAGCAATCTACAGATCAATATCGTAATGGCAATACTTAAAAGTCCCACTGCACTACCTATAGCTACTTGCCCCATCTATATAACAAACAATGCCTAATCGGTGACCATTGGTCCCACATGATCCTCTATTTCTTATGTTAAATGAGAGCTGAGTTGATGATATAACCACCTGGCAGTGACCACACTGGGTGGTCTAATCCCTCCTGGCCAAACTAGTACAGACCGGCTTAAATAGAGCAAAAGTGGAGGTACCTGTGTATAAGAGAGTTAATGTTGAGACTCAAGCAGCATGTTAGTGAGCCCTCTATTGATGAGTTTTGACGGTGAGAGAGAGAGAGAGAGAGAGCATCATTACAACGAGAGCTGAGGCTCGTGGATATGAGTTATCAACATGTGGGGAGAAAAGCGCACGTGAAAAAATCAGTGAGTTTATTTTTAGTTTGCTGGTGATTTACCAGTATATATGCCTTAAATTTGAAAAATGTCAAAATATTTCACAAAGTGCATGTCAGCTATAAATTGATACACTAAAAGAGATGGGTACTGAGAATAATGGGCAGATTGGTTAAAAAAAAAAAAAAATCCCTTTGAAATACCCTTTTGTAATTTACTCCCTCGTTCACTTGGGCCTAATCCTTCACAAGCTGTGTGTTTTGGGGATATTATATATAGGTAAGAATATCAATTGATTGGACATAAGTATTTTAAATAAGTGCTTAACAATCTTTTTGCTTGTCTGAGGATTTTTTTAAAATTGTGCCTCCCTTTTAACAGAATCCTAAATGTACATGAATGTATGTTGTAATTTAGTCTGTGCTCAAACATTCCATACCGTGACTCAGAAACGGCCTCCAGCAGTTGACATTTAATATTGGAAAATGATATTAAACAAACATGCGAAACATCTCAGTAAATTGAACACAAATAAAAACCCTCTCGGCTAGTCCGGTAATTTTTAATCAAAATTCTCTTCACAAAGGTCAAGTTTATCTTGTCTTCATATTGTGAGTATGAGAAAATACTTAGATTTTTTTTTTTAAAGTTCATTGTTTGCCCTCTCATGATTAGATTCAGGCTAGTCTAGACAAATAATGTTCTCTAAAAATAAATTGTATTGTGTGTTTAAAAAAAAAAGATTTTGCGTGTGGTCTGAATTGTAAAATTTTCAATTCAGTAAATTTTTCTTTTATTATAAATTATTAGGAGCATATTTATAAATGCATAGGAAAAATCTTGATTTTTTTTTTGGTTGCCCCTAATGATATGTTAAAGGTAAAGACCAGTATTGGCAACGCCCCAATTTCAAAAAATGAAATGGAAGCTCTCATTACCAATCATGTGAAAGAATATGTTTTGACTAATACATGATGATAACAAATTTGCCGGGAAACCGCCTACTAATTCAAATATTAGGTAAATTTATTTCTCTCATGGTCTGGTGAGAGAGATAGGGTAGTCCCATATACATCTTTCTGTGTATAGTGCTTGTAACTTTACGAAGAATGAGCCAAATTTCTTATCATTTTGATGATTCCAGAACCTTGCAGATGCTAGATGCTAGATGATCGACCTTTTCTGATCGATTCCACAACGTTTCTTTCACAATGCAATCGCATGACCATTACTGGTCTTTACCTTTAACTTTATATATGATTATGTCAACATGTTCTATTGTATTGTACATTTACTATTTTTGTATCGTTGAATAAATGCATTGAATTGAATTGAATTGATATGATACTTCAGGGCGATTCCTTTCATGTCATACTTGACATTCAGACAATAATCTCACCTTTAAAGAACAGGAATGGGCAGTGAAGATTTGTTTTATCCTAAAAGTAAAGTACCACTAGGGAGCCATATGAAGGTATGACAACCACATTGACAAGATAGAGCTGAAATTATCATACGGGACAAAGACAAAAGTGATTTTCTTGAAATCTAAGTTTATTATCTCATGAACTTTGGTCTAGTTTAGTACGAATTATGCTTTTTAACTTTAACAAGAAATGAAATTTCAGACATATATATGCAGTCTTGGAAATGTTTCTTGAAATGATATCTCCATACTGGATGATGTTGTTGGGTGCAATATTTGTTTGAATGGCAAGGCATTTCATTCATCGTTGGTATGCTGTTGCATCCACATGTGGCGCGATGTTTAGAGAATGTCACGCTTTCTCTGTGACTCCCTGATGAGGAGGTGTGATCTCTCATGAGGTTTAGGAGGAGTGCGTGCAGGTGTGAATGTTTTTGCTTCTCTGCCACTTGTGGGGATGGGTCTGGGGGTGGGGGAGAGAGATAGGTCGTTAGATGCAAGAGGAGTTGGGAAGAGGATGCATGGTTTAGAGAATTGATAGATAGAATGATGATGGTGGTGATAACAATGAGGAGATGGGGTGGGGGAGAGAGATGGGTCGTTATATGCAAGAGGAGTTAGGATGAGGATGACATGGTAGGATAATGATGGTGATGATGGGGATCATGGTGATGATGACAATGAGGAGGATGATGATGAGGAGGACATGGATGGTGATCTTCTTCTCATTCTTCTTCTTCTCCTCCTCCTCCTCCTCCTCCCCTCCTCCTTCTCTTCTACATCTTCTTCTTCAGAGGATGATGATGATGATGATGATGATGATGATGCTGATGATGATGATGATGATGAAGATAAGGAGGATGATATAATGACCACGGTAAGAATGTAAGAAGTAGGACATAGATTTTATCGAAGTATTATTCAGACAATTAAGAATAAGGAAATATAAATCACCTTAGAGCAGCCTCTACTCATATCCAACCTTTCAAAGAATTCAAAGAAATGGTGCCATCTATTTCTATCCCTTGCACCAAGCTCCGAAACATGCCGTCTTCTATTGATCCTAAGTGGAAGGAATCGGGAGGGAATGTGAATCTTGGCCTAATTACTCCCATCTCAAACGGATCTTTGATTGTTCAACTACAGGTGCAAGGGAATCCCTACAGAGTGAGCCATCCTATCTGGCCCTATTCACACTGTAATCTTAATCCTAACTCTGTTTGCAAATGGGTTGAACAGATGCTTGTGTGAATAGACCCTATGGACATTGACAGGATCTTTGATTGTTCAACTACAGGTGCAAGGGAGTACCTACAGGGTGATCCATCCTATCTGGCCCTATTCACACTGAAATCTTAACCCTAACTCTGTTTGTAAATGGGTTGTAAATAGTCTGCAAGCACAGACCTTAATTTGACACTTTACCACAATTCCAAAAGCCATGAGCAGAGCCTAGATATATACAGTATGTCAGTCTCGGGCTATATGTCAGGAGTATCTACAGTACAGAGCCTATTGTAGTCTTATAGTGCAGGCACAATAGCGTATGTTCACATTCTCACTTAGACACTCAATAAGTATACAGGAACCACTTGCCCCCTCCCCCCCCCCCCACACCAACAATTTAAAAAGCAAAACAAATTAAAAGATGGATTAATTTTAAAATTTGTTCTCGTGTGAACAGCGAAGGTGCAGATTCTATTACGGTAATGAATTTGTGACTGTAGGGTGGGTATTGAAGCAGGTCCATATTCAATGAAGTGTGAAGACCTCTACTGCCCCCGAGGGTGAGTTTTTATTGAGACCTGTCCACTTTCACACCCCACTGCCCATTAGCCATCTCACTTTCTGTCAATTCAATGTGCATTTAAATGCTAGTGGCGTGGTTGTGTTGGTCGAATGTGGGTTTGTTTGTTTGTGTTGGCTTGTGAGAGGGCCTAAGAAAGATAGAGAGATGGAGGGAGAGAGAGATAGAGAGAGAGACAGAGAGAGAGAGAGACAGAGACAAAGAGACAGATTGGGTGTGTGGAGGAGAGGGGGGGGGGGTAGAATGAGATCATATGAGATAGAATAAGAGAAAATAATCATAGTATATGGAAGATGGATGATGATTTATGTATGGGATGCCATCTATATGTTTAAAACACATTCAAACATTCAACGATATCTATATATAAAAGAGATAAAGATGGGAGAGGAGAATGGGATAGAGGTAGAGAAGAGTAGAGAGAGGGGGAGTAAGAAAGAGAGAGAGATATAGAGAGAGGAAGAGAGGAGATCAAAAGGTAAAAGGGATACAGGGAGGGAGAGAGAGAAGAGGAGAGTAAAATGGGAAAAGGGAAACAGGGAGAGAGAGAGAGAGAGAGAGAGAGAGAGAGAGAGAGAAGGATCCTAAATATTGTTGTGCATTCTCTCTGTGTACATGTGTGTCACTCATATCAGTAACAGATGTGAACTCCCTCTCTGTCTACTCTCACTTTAGCATACACAAACATATATATAAATATATATGTACCCCAAAGATCATACATAAACTGGTATTTCTTTCATCCTTAACAGGTGTCTATACGTATGCTGGTGTATGCTTTTGACAATCATTTCTTTTGTGTGATCAATTCATGCACTCAATCTGTTTACGCTCATCTATGCATTTCTTTGTATTTAGCATATGTAGGTAGTGCCTCTTATGTTGAATCTGAACAACAACGAACTGCAAGAGAGAAAGAGCATTTAATATTTTAATATTAATCCTTGATGTTTTGTTTAAAAAGGCAGTTCATATTCGCCAGTTTTAAAATGTATCGCTTATCTTTTTGATGAAGAAAAGCTTGTTTTTTATGATGTTCAGGTACTTCCAAGATATTGTCAAACATATTGTGATTAGAGGAACATTGATAGAAAGGGGTTGTGATTAACAACTTGTCTGAGTAGATTTCATTTGTGATGTACATTGTAAATTTGATGGCACTGTTAGATAGATGATAAAAGCGCATGCTCATACCACTCTAGGTAATCATCAAATTTTTTAAAGCAAAGATTTAAAGAAATAGGTCAACGGCAGACAATGTTGACTAATTGAAATTGGACGAGGTGATATAAACAATGGATCCATATATTATACAAACATTATCACTGCTCATGATTTGTCTGTATGTGCAGGGCTCTGATCAAGGGCATAAAAGTGTTACATATGAGGTGAATTTTAAAAGTCAATTATAGACTGTGGCAACATTATTTTTGTAATCTGCAAACATTATGCAACACATAGCTAAAAAATTAGACCTTAACAAATTGCCGTTAAGCGGCAATCAGTAGCCAAATATCACATCATCAAAAATGTTACGTACATAACTCGGTGTCCACTTCATGCTGATATTTCTCTTATAATTTAAATTTTTCTCAACAAAGTACATGAGATGTTAAAACATACCCTAAACAAAACTTAAAACCATTGCCATATCAACTTTTTTCAATTTAGTTATTAGAATTTGGCCAAAACAAATATGGACACCGAGTTATGTACAGTACATCTTATTCTCTAGATGCTTTCTCTTTGCCTTATTGTCAGATATGGTTTTGCATTAGTCTAATATCGACTTCAATTGAAGGAATGATGTGTTTCCTGAATGAAACATAATTTGCAATGTGTAAATAGTTTGTAAACTACTATTTCAGGACTGAAATGTTAGATTTCTGTACTTAATCGTACATAACTGTGGACACCAAAAGTAAGTAGTTTTACATTCAAATTATAACTTCTTGTTCCTTAAATTCAATAAATGTTTGTTTAAATGAAAATGCAGAAGGGTGCAATTCATGCTGACAGAAATAAATTGATTCATTTATGATAATTTATTTCAAATTGTGATTGGTAGTAACGTACATAACTCGGTGTCTTTTCATAACGGTGTCTTAGTTATGTACATGACATGAAAAAGCTCAAACTGCAATATTTTGTAATATTCTTCTCACCAAATCAGACGTGTGTATGTCTTATACATTGTTTACTACCTTACCATAACAAATAACTAAATATAGGTGGTCTTATTGAAGAAAAAAAAACATGGTGTACGTACATAACTCGTCACGTACATAACTCGGTGTCCATTCATTGTTGATTAAATCACACATACTGTACAAGTTAAAATGGGGAATCCAATGTTATCAGTGCTCTTCATTCACCTATATACACCATTGCATTATCATTTTGAAAGAATACAATAAGTTTTTGTATAGATTCTGTTGCATTGTTTGTTCATAACTGCAGGACACCAAACATTTTCCATTTTCAGAAATCTGAATATTTTTAAAACCATGACCCAGAATGAAATGATCTGATTAGAAATCAAAGATAAAGTGAAACTAAACATTATAACATTGCAAGCTTGTAAATAAATCAATTATTTATACACCATTCTTCAGTTAGTAAGATTTGAAATTTGCAGGACACCAAAGTTATGTACATATCACAAAAATTGTATCACGTGTAAATGGAATAAGAAAGTAAAATAATAGGAATTAACTCATCAGAAATGTTAATTATTACATAGATTCTACATCAAGATTTTAAAAAATCACAAGTTTTGCATCCCATTAGTAAAAATATGGTATCCAATTAGTGCATGTTTTGAATGTAACGTTAAAAGTGCTGAAAATAGGCCTTTTTTCATCATAAAATTGCTCTAAAATCTTTAATTTGAACTCAATGAAGCTGAAAACTTGTTTGGAGCTTCCCCCAATGGTACTTTCTTCTATAAAAATGCTAATTTGTGTCTGAGTCTCATGGTTTTGGATAATTGAACAATTTCCCAGTGTTCAATCTACATTTTTGTAAGTGTACCCTTGATCTGAGCCATGCACGTATACATTCAGAATTGACACCACGCACAATTAATCATTGGAAGTGGCGACCAGTTGCTACAGATCAAAAATTTACGGCCAGGAAGGCATCGGAAAGATTAGTAGCCGGTGGTTCATCCACACGAAGATAAACCGGTTTTCATTATCCGTCCACCCACGCTGGTGAAGCCCACTTAGGCATACATTACCCAACTAACAATTGGACGTTTTCTGAACGTTCTAAAAACGTTCCAAGTTGGTTTTTGGACGTTTTGTGAAAACGTTTTTTGGACGTCAAAATGTGGTAGGTTTTCGACGTATTTAAAACGTTTTATTGGACGTTTTAAAAACGTGTTTTAAACGTTAAAAGAACCAAAAAAAAACCTTTAAAAACCTTTCAGACATTCGAAAAGTCCAAAAACCTTTTGAAAACGTTCTAAATATATTGTTGACGTTGTTAAAAACGTTTGGAACGTTCTTAAAACGTTTTTAAAACGTTAAAATGCACTACAAACGCTTTAAGAACGTCTAGAAAACCTTTTAAAACACGTCTGGAACGTTTATAAAACGTTTTCTAAACGTCCAAATGTTCTACAAACGTTTTAAGAACGTCTAGAAAACCTTTTAAAACACGTCTGGAACGTTTATAAAACGTTTTCTAAACGTCCAAATGTTCTACAAACGTTTAAAAAACCTTTTAAAACACGTCTGGAACGTTTATAGAACGTTTTCTAAACGTCCAAATGGTCTACAAACGTTTTAAGAACGTTTAAAAAACCTTTTAAAACACGTCTAAAACGTTCATAAAACGTTTTAGGAGATTGTTCAGAAAACCTTTATAGAATGTCTGAAAATGTCTCGGGCGTTGAAAGAATGCGCAACAAACATTTAAGAACGTCCTGCAAAAGTGTTAAGAATGTTCAACAAATACAAATGGTATATGAAATAAATACTGGGTCACACATTTGATCGATTTCAGGATTTTATTATCAAACATAAATAAATGTTCAAAGACTTGGTAATAATAGTACATGTATTTCAAGGTTACTTATAAAAAGATACAATGTTCTCTGTAGGTTTCCGTGGTGATTAAGTATTCACAACTGAAAGTTTTCATAACACCATGTGGTATACGAACATCCAATAGACGTCTATTTCAGGCTGGTGATAGACAAGTGATATCACAAGGAGAAAATCTAGAGAAATACGGTTGAAAAATTGGCGTAAAATAGACTTAAATAAGATTATAAACAGCCAACAGAAATTTGGTTGGGATGGTCCATTTGAAACCACAGATACAATGGTTATTTACAAGAAAAAATGTACAAGATGACGATATGTCATTATAGTAAGTGGCAAGTATGAATACTCAATATTACCAATCTATTAATAAAAAAGGCAAGTCTATGAATATATCTAGTGTAAAAAAATTGGCAGCACACATATTGCATTTTTGGTTACAGCATACTCAACAAAAGTAACTTGAGTGATTTATAGAACCCGTAATTTCTTTGATTCCTGAAAAGATGTTGTTAATTCGTACCGAAAACATGTACCAACTAAATGACAAAAAAAACTGGGCATAATTGGTGTGATTGACCTCTGGTAAAACCTTAACGAGAACTGTATAGTATTACCATTTACTATATTGTCCTTTTGATCCCCAACAGATGTTGTAGTCAGGTCCAGATTTGTGCTATAAACGAGTTTTATCAGAAGCCAGCATTAGAATTTTCATCTTCCATGAAATACAAAATCCATCATATAACATAGTAACAATCAACACATAATTATTTACATTAATGAGATACAATTTGAAGATATGTCATATAACTGGCAAGTATGAAAACTTAAATTTACCAATCCATACATAGGAAAGGCAAGACTATAAATATATCTAGTGTCATGAATTTGGCAGCACACGCATAGCATTTTTGGTTACAGCATACTCAACAAAAGTAACTCAAGTGATTTACGGAACCCGTAATTTCCTCTTTGATTCCTGAAATATGTTGTTAATTTGTACTGAAAACATGTACCAACTAAATGACAAAGAAAACTTGGCATAATTGGTGTGATTGACCTCTGGTAAAACCTTAACGAGAACTGTATAGTTTTACCATTTACTATATCGTCCTCTTGATCCCACACAGATTTTGTAGTCGGGTCCAGATTTGTGCTATAAACGAGTTTTATCAGAAGCCAGCATTAGAACTTTCATCTTCCATGAAAAACACAATCCATCATAATCAACACATAGTTATTTACATTAATGAGATACAAGTTGAAAATATGTCATATAACTGGCAAGTATGAAAACTCAAATCTACCGGGCTATTTAGAGAAAAGGCAAGACTATAAATATATCTAGTGTTAAGAATTTGGCAGCACATATGTAGCATTTTTGGTTACAGCACACTCAACAAAAGTAACTTGAGTGATTTATAGAACCTGTAATTTCCTCTTTGATTCCTGAAAGATGTTGTTAATTCATACTGAAAACATGTACCAACTAAATGACAAAGAAAACTTGGCATAATTGGTGTGATTGACCTCTGGTAAAACCTTTATGAGAACTGTATATGTCTCAAATGCCATTTAATATATTGTCCTTTTGATCCACCAAAGATTTTGTAGTTAGGTCCAGATTTGTTCTATAAATGAGTTTTATCAGAAGCCAGTATGTAACTACATAGCGAATCGAGAACAGATGTCATCAGCGTTTATCCTTTTTAATTCTCCATGACACCCTCCTCCTCGTCTTCAGTGGCATCTGCAACAGCAGCAACATCTTTGGCAACATCTTCGGCAGCGACAGCTGGAACTCTAGCCCCATCGGTATCAGGTTTCTGCAAATCAGAGCAAACAACCTTTATTTATAAATTAAATGTTCATTTCAACTAAACCATAAAAAAACTAGGGGGCATGATGTTCCCCCTCCCTAAAAACAGCGCCTATACAAGCTCATTTGGTGACAAACTGGCATAATGTAAATTATGAACCAAAATTATATCTGAAGAGGCTGCACATAAGTAAATATTATTGCCTGTCCACAAAATATTAAGTCTCGAGACCAATGCCTAAAAACTGACGTCTGGATAAGCTAGGGTGGCAGTGAGGTGAATCCGGCCACCCCTATCAAAAAACTGGACTTATGATGTGCTTCATGTACAATATTGTTTTACAGATATTGGGCCTATCCCTTTAAAAGGGAACATACACGTAACACCAGAATTTTCACTCATTCAATCAAAAGATAACTTTGAAATACACATTTTTTTAATGTCCAAACAAAAATTGGTCAAAAAAGGCTGAATGCCCTTTGAAATAGTAAATTGATCTGATATTCTCTTGCAACATATTTTTGTATTTTGATAGAAATCCACATAATATAAAGAGAAAAAAATAAAAAATAAAAAATAAAAACACAAACAAAAGTAAAAGGAATTTAGGCCTACCTTCCATTTCTTTCCTCCTGGAAGAAATGGGGTTCGCTTGAGAAAGTCCCCTACGACTTCTTCAATCTCCATCTCTTTGGCGCCCTGGTCGGTCTTCATGCAGGCTCCTGAAAGACGTAAGTGCAGACGCCATGGATCATTATATTAAAGTTATTTTTGATGACACATTAAAATAAGACGATACAGATTACACACCTTAAATGACAAATGGGTCATTCCATGGCAATTCGGACAATCAATATCATTACACTCCTCTCAAATGTATTAGGGGAAAATGGTATGTCGGTTCCCATGTTATGGCCCACCCCTTTTTTTTGTTTTGCAAAAATGGGCATTTTTGTATGAAGAAATACATGGATACACATCTGCACACTCTCACATAAGTAATTCCTTGTTCAGATGGGCATAAAACATAACTACTCCTTAGAGGCCAAATTCAACAGCTACCTTACAAGCAGAAAACAATGCTATTATGCGACTTCAAAGGCAGCAAGGTTGCTAGAGACCATCAATGTCCAATTGATCACCAATCATTGTAACTCATCGGGTGAATCCAGAAACATATAAAATAAAATTGAAATTGGCTAATCATATACTAATTGATTACTTACTGACAATGACGGGAACAAATCTTGTTGACTTCAGACCACGCTTCCCCCTTCCTCCCATTCACGTTGAAATCTGACCAAAGATTATTTGACCCCAGCTTTTTCATGATACGCCGACTTGTTAGGGCAATATTGCCCCCGCCGACTAGACTCAGGTAGTTGATCTGAAATTAAAAGAACCATTATCAATTACAATGCCGTAGATTCTCACATAAATAGGAGCCAACCGTCTCATTTCCAGACATTATTATGAATGTTTCTCCGCTAAAACCTTCACCCTGATGCGGTAAATATTAATTTATCATTTGCAAAATTCACAGGCTTTCACTTTTTTTTTTAAACATGGCTATAAAGTAATCAAGGCATGTATAAATCAGAAACTCAGGATATTTCAGGTTTAGATAATTAAACCTGTACAAAAAGGAAAAACAAAGTCATTTGAATGGATGATCAAATAATGCCAAATTAGTATGCAAGTATTTTTAAACTTACCATTCTCTTCTTAAAATCAGACTCTACGAGTCTCATTTCGAGCAAGTCGAATTCACTCCCTGTCTTGAGCGGTTCCGCAAAGGGCTCCTGCAGGTCAGCAGGACCTGCCCGTAAACTCACTGATGATTTGGCACCAGGTTTGCCAGCGTCTCCACTATCTGGGCCTGGACATCTTCCAGCTTCTGAAGTTTTTGAAGTACCTGCTGTTGAAAATTGTCTAGGAAAACAAAAGGAGTAAAAAAAAATACATTAACAAATTAGGTCATTTTGGTAGCTAAGAAGAGTATGTAATTTTAGTGTGACTGATATGTACGACAGCTTTTCAACTATCGCATTTCAGGAATACATCACCAAGCTGCAATGACAATACTTGTACAAAGCATCAGACAATGCAACACATACAGAAAGAATCTGAAAGCAATTTTGCAGAAAAATATACCCCTGCTTTTTTGATAAAAATAAATCAAAATTAAACACATCAAAAGAAAGTTTCCCCCTAAAAAACCCCATCAAATCTCCGAGTATAACAAATTATTCAAGTTGAAACCAAGCATTGGATATAGCTAGGGTTGTTAGGAAGCAGATTCTCGAAAATTAGTGACATCCGTGACTTAACGGCTGAATGATCACAACATGAACAAAAAATTACGTTTTTTTTCTTGATTTTTCCACTGGAAGATTTGATGGGGCTCTTTAGGGGGGAACTTACTTTTGATGTTGTATTTATATTGACAACCTCTGTCTCTTATATCAGTGTAGCATCTTGGTAAAAAATAGTAAATTTTGTTTGTAGTTTAAATATGCTGTACTCCAAAATCTAATCAATTGACCTCCTATGAAACATACTATTAAGTTCTTGAGAAGAGATATTTTGTTTGTGAAATTCTCTACGTAAATACTTACTGTCCAAGGTTCTAGCTTTTGGTGTCGGCGGCTGGCTTTGGCGAGAAGTCGAAGGAGAGGGGAATGTAGTTGTAGATGGAGATGATCCCCTCTGGATTGGGCCCGTCGGGCTTAAGGGGACAAATCTGGCCATCATGGATGTTGTTGACAATTTGGGGAGAGGAAGTTCCTTAGTCTTCGACTTATCTGCCTTTCTCGGGCTTCTGCGAAGTGGCTCAGGGTCACACTCCATATCTGGAAAAACATCACAGACATTAGAAAAATATCAAGCAAGAAAAGAATTTTTGAAAAATGTTCAAGCTTTATGAATTCATTTTGAGTTCAACATGTTAATTTTCAATTTTGATGAATTGGTACATTATGCCCCCCCCCCCTCCCTCCCCCAGGTGCTATTAGGGTTAAAACATCATCTAGCATCCTTCTAGCATATAAATTCAATTGCAGCGCAGCACTCGACAACAAAGACAGTGGTCTACTGTACTCATACAAGTAGCGTATGTTGATGCACACCTAGAGATTGACAATGTCCAGGCCAAAAATGCTAACAAAATTCTTTATGCTGGTGATTCGTTGTGTATATCAGCAGGGGTGGTATTCAGAAAACTCTCTTAACCCTAATAGCACCGGGGTATTTCAGACCTTGCTACCACCTTTGTTTTTGTTGTGTTTTTTTCGTAAAATTTATCATAGAACTATTTTGAAGCATAATTGTGCTATAATAAATTAATTTCAGCCAAAGAAAGTGAAAATAATCATATCTTTATGAATAAGGTGAGAAAACTCAATTTGCATTGAGTTTGTACACAAAATCACGTTTTTGAGCCATTTTCGTTTGGACGAGCGTGTATAAAAGGCCGTGCAGCATCATAACGGTATTCCTGATTTTCGCGAAAATGGTGTCAAAAGATGCGCAAGACTTGAAGTAAAAAGTCAGCGAGCAGCGCGGTAAAAAAAAATTGCGCGGCGGAATGGTCGCGAACAATCTCGAGGGGGGGGGGGGGCCATTATGGCCCCCCCCCCCAGGTGCTATTAGGGTTAAAGGGAGTGGATCGCCAGTTTCCATGTGCAGAAGGCCATAATTCGCTGACACCAGACTTGGTGGAAATACCATTAATGGGGGTACAATTTTGCACACAGCAAACCCATAGTCCAGTCAAGAATTACCCCAAATCTCTGGGAGAGCTCGAGAGTCTTCGGCAAATCAAAGCATTACATAAGGTCCAATGGTCATAAAACTCAAGGCTAACCCTGGTGATTGACAACACCTGTTATTGGGTAAACACCCGAACGGTGTCGAATTCCCCATGAGAGCCGACTACTCACTTAAAGTGGTACTCCAGGCTGAAATTGGGATGTTATGTAAAGTAGAGTAAAATTTAACAAGAACACTAAAAATTTCATCAAAATTGGATGAAAGGGTAAAAAAAAAAAAAAATCCACTTAAACATTTTTTCTAAAGTCTTTATTTTGTTTTTCTTATTTTGTTTTCTTGTTCAATTTCAATTCAACACGGACATAGGCAGACCACCCCCCCTTTTTTTGTTCATTTGATAGGGGGCTGGGGCGCAAGCCCCCTCCCCCTATTATTATTTATTTTATTATTTTTTTTAATTTGATAATTCTATATAACACGGACATAAGCGGAGCCTGCAGGGGGGGGGGGGGGGTCGTGGGGCAAGCCCCCCTCTCCCTTTTTTTTTTTTTTTATTTATTTAATTATTTTTTTATTTGATAATTCTATTAAACACGCCCCAGCCCCCTTTCAAATGAACAAACAAAAAAGGGGGTCTGCCTATCAAATGATAGGCAGACCCCCCCCCCCCTGATTTTGACTCCCGTGCAAATGTGTGGCTGTATTCACGTTTGGAAATGTGAAATTTAGTGGGCAAAATGGCCACGCGCAATCTAATACCAGCGGTGCGGATACGTGTGGGGAGTCCGAAACACATGGCCATCTTCACTGAAGACTTTAAGTCACTCGGTCATAGATCTACTAGACTAACTTACAGTTACAATGTACATGTAGACCTTTACCATATCAAAAATAAATTCAAGTTCTTTCAGTGATTTTAAGTAACTCTTTCTGCTACATGACATGTATTAATGTGTTACTGTTAGGTGAAAGTTGGGTTCATTCACATCATTCTGGATTCAATCATACAACAATCAACAATAACAGTAACGCGTCTGGTTAACATACGCCTTTTTGTTTGGCATGTATCACATTGCATTCACACTCACAGGTTGGTTAAAAGTAAATTTTCATGCACGTTATTATCGCTAATGCATGAATGCAGCATGCAGACTAACTCCGGGAAGCTCCAACACCGGCGCGCCGACGCTGCGCGCCGGTGTTGGAGCTTCCCGGAGTTACATGCAGACATGTCACGACACAAGCCGATACTCATTTAAATGTTTTCCCACATTTTACACGTCTCGAATTCACTCAAACAACATTTAAACACCTAACAGATATCAAAATGGTAAAATATCACTTACATTGGTGTTGCAGTCTCACAAATTAGGTAGATAGTTCAGGATTTCTTGATAGCTCTTGCAAAGGCACACACGGTATTCAATGGGAAAATTCTCAATGTAATTTTCACGCACATGGCCGGCTAGCTAGCACTATGAACATGACTGACAATGAGAGCGGACAAAATATACAGTTCCTCAGGTAGACAAAGGAACATCCCTTCACTGCTATTATGTAAAAATGTGTAGAACAGGTGTCACATGCATATTCACCTTTTTACATAATAGCTGTGAAGGGTTGTTCCTTTGTCTACCTGAGGAACTGTATATTTTGTCCGCTCTCATTGTCAGTCATGTTCATAGTGTAGCTAGCCGGGCAATAACGCAGCCTAGCCGGCCGGGCACGGCTAGCGCTGACGTCATCGATCAATCCTCGGCGGCGGCGGCCTCGTTCGTTGTTGTGTAAAGATGTAAGATAAATGATTTGAAATTACCGGTAATAAAATTGAGTATGTAAAATGTATAAAAATATGTTTTGCTTGTGTATTTTTGTTTATGAATTGTGTATGCATTTATATGATAAAACAAACAAATCTCGTTTTCATTTCAATTCAAGAAATCGCCTACAGTATTTTAGTGATCTGTTTTCATTTGTTTTTATTTATCCTTAGTAGTTGGACGTAGACAAAATATGATGCTTAATTCTGGTATTTGTTTAAAAAAAAATCTTAGTTGATTTATTGAATTGGACGTATATAAAACGTTCTGTGAACGTTATGTACAAAACGTTTATTTTGTAACATCCACAAACGTTTTGTAAACGTCCTATATCAAACGTTCTGTAAACGTCCTATATCAAACGTTCTGTAAACGTCCTATACCAAACGTTTAATTTTGTAACGTCCAAAAAACGTTTTTTAAACGTTCTCAAAAACCTAAACTTTGACGTAAATGAGAAGTCCAAACTTTAATGTTATATAAACGTTTTTAAAACGTTCATTTAGGACGAAGACGTACAGGACCTAAAAAAAACGTTTTGAAAACGTTCTGAAAACGTTCTGTGTTTGCTGGGTAGCAACCACCGAGAGAGAGAGAGAGCACACGCTTCCCTTCAATTACCCTCGCCCTGCATCCATTCATACTCTCACAAACGGCAAACCTTGATGCCTCCATGCGTGGAGAGAGAGAGAGCAGTGCCAGCCAGCCAGCATCCATGCATGCAATCGCAGCCAGCAGTCACATCTCTCCCCCACTCCTCCTTGCCTCGGTGTTATCCCCTACTCTGCAACTGTTTGCGCTTTTTGGCTCGTGGATGTGAGGTGCGAGAACCGGCGACTTTCGGGACGGTTATTGTGGAATTAACGTGAACTGAGGGTGTTATGTCGGCGATAGCGTGTGCTAAGAACGTGTGGCAAGGAGCGCTAGTGTGGAATGGATATTATGTGAAACAGGTGGATTATACAGGTGGGTTTGGAAGATTATTAAAAAAAATAAAGAAAATATATTTTCTTAATTTAAATCATTTCAAATAGTACTGATTTTGAATAACATTGTGAAGAATGAATATCATTATTGATAATACTGTTCTATAAAGACAAAAGAGTACCCTACTGTTTATCGTCTGTTGGTTTAGGGTTAGGGTTGGGTAAGTGTCGGGTCCATGGTTAAGGTCAGGAATTCAATTCATGAAGGAATGACCATAGCACAATCATATAGCTAGAGCAGGTGTCTTCAAACCATCTTCATGTGTATTAGAATTGGTGAATATTTGAGTTAACAGTAATGAAATTATAGATTGATATTGATAACACTTATAATTATGTAAAGGCATATATGGAAAGTACAATCAGTTTAATACTTTGTTCCCATTTTTAGTCAATCCATTAGAATTCCTACTATTTAATTTCATTAATATTTCAAAATAAACATATTATTTTTTAAATCTATGATTCATAGTCTTGTGTGCTTGCAAATTAGGCATGTACAAATGTGTCCTTTCATATGAAAAGATTTTCTGCACAGATAGGAAACTACATGTAGCTACTTGTATTTATCACTAACAATTCTATTTTTAGAGACCCAGTGGAAAATGCAGTGCTTAAATTGAAAGGGGTATCAATGAAATGATATCTATTATGTGTCATGCTTTGAAAGCTTTGTTATCCCTCCACCCCCCGGCTTGTTAAACTTATATTATCCAGCCGAAAACAAAATAACATTCAACTTCTGTTTATTATTTCACTTATGCCCTTGACTAAAAAAAGGCCACACACGCACACCACGTTTCCCATGCATTATTGATCCGTTCATTTCGGCAAGTAACGAAGCGTAAACATTTTTCTGCCAACGGGTATTGATCTAGCAAAGAGGGAAATGAATATGTTATGGTTGCAATGACATGTTTCAATGCATTCCGAAGTAACATTTCCTCAGCAGTAATCCCCTCTGTTCCATTTAAGATGAGTGCGCCTATTAAGCCCATTGCACGAACGTAAACAGGCTGTTTTAGGAGTAGAGGCGGAAAAAGGGGGAATGTTTTTCTCTCTTCTCCAAGGAGAGCTTAAGCAGTCGTTCACTTTTTTGTAAATGTACGAAAGCGATAAAGACCATTTATTGTCTTTGATGGTAACCTGAAACCCTAATGCATTGTATAGTACATGACAAATTAATGCTAATGTAAGCAATATATTTCATAAAGCTGGTGTAATAATTTTCAAAGCTTTTTAGAAGTGCATAGGGACATTTTAGTGTATGTGTTATACATGTACTTTACAAGCTTTGAATAATGTCATTGTTATTATTGTTTTATTATCAGTGAAAACGATTAATCATGAATAGCGCACAATGATCTAACCTGCTGTAGTGATTGAGGTGATCTTTAAACACCACAGATATTCAATCTAATTAAATTTCAGCAACTGCTTCTACATAAAGGCCACCTGTTAATAAATTCATATTTTTTTCGTTTCCCCTCTTCAAGGGCTTGACTGTTTTTCTATTCCATATTCCATGATTAAGCATACCGGTACTTACTACATATCATGGCCATTTAATTCATTAGACAAATTTCATATCCTCCATTGAAACTGACAATATTTTCTCCAGTTTCAATCATTGACGGCTATATTATAATACTGCTGGTCAAAGGAATTTAATTACACATCCCGATGATGAGAATTGTGGTTGCTAGTGACGACAAAAACATCAGTCAATATTTTTAATAGCTGTCATTCAGGCTAACTCAAAGGTGTTTCTTTCCTGTATAGTCTAGGCATCAATCAATGAGATTTATCATTTTAACTAATGATGAGCACAAACGTGTTATTTTAAGAGATACGGAGTGTGAATTCAAGTGTATGTGTAGGAAGGTGTTGACAAGTAAATCTTTTGCAGGGAGGGGGGGGGGGGGGGGGCTAAAAGGAACATGTATATTTTAGGTAGCGGGTTCGAGATAAGGCATTATTAAAAGAGAATGGTGTTGGCTGGTGAGGAGATGTATACAAATTATTATCTTGAATTTCTTTCCAGTAATCTAACTGCAGAGATGCCAATCTCCAGGATTTTTCAATAAATTGAGAAAAGTTCATGGGGGAAAAACCAACATAAAATATGTCATTGAAATATCTTGAAAATCTGACCCCAAATCATTCAAAGTACAGATTTCTCACTATTTGAATGTCAGTTAAGGATTAAAAAAAAAAATCCTTGTGGTATCTCTGAAGCTGAATGTTTTTACTATGTGAGAAGTATGGGCGATGACTTCATATCTGCATTAGACAGCAGTAGTGGGTTTTTGATTAAAAATGTCTCTAGTCATTTTCTTTAAGAGATTGTACCAAGTTAATTCTCTGTTCGTTCTTCAGTTAAAAACAAAACAAAACATTGAAATAATATATACAAAGCATTTCAAAGTAAAATACAAAGTACAATAAATAAATTCATATTAAATAAGAATAGTAAAGAGGCCATCATTAAGAGCCTACTGGGGCTCGAGAGGTTGATGATCCCAACATTCATCATGTTATGAGAATAATTAATTGATTAATCTCATCTGTTACCTCATTTTGATACTTTTAAATGACATTCTTAATGAATTTGTTCATCATCTACATCATTATCATCATAACCATCATCACTACCATCTTCATCGTCATCATGATCATGACCATCATAATTGTATATGTTTGAATCATTATCATCATAACCATCATCACTACCATCTTCATCGTCATCATGATCATGACCATCATAATTGTATATGTTTGAATCATTATCATCATAACCATCATCACAACCATCTTCATCGTCATCATGATCATGACCATCATAATTGTATATGTTTGAATCATTATCATCATAACCATCATCACTACCATCTTCATCGTCATCATGATCATGACCATCATAATTGTATATGTTTGAATCATTATCATCATAACCATCATCGCTACCATCTTCATCGTCATCATGATCATGACCATCATAATTGTATATGTTTGAATCATTATCATCATAACCATCATCACAACCATCTTCATCGTCATCATGATCATGACCATCATAATTGTATATGTTTGAATCATTATCATCATAACCATCATCACTACCATCTTCATCGTCATCATGATCATGACCATCATAATTGTATATGTTTGAATCATTATCATCATAACCATCATCACTACCATCTTCATCGTCATCATGATCATGACCATCATAATTGTATATGTTTGAATCATTATCATCATAACCATCATCGCTACCATCTTCATCGTCATCATGATCATGACCATCATAATTGTATATGTTTGAATCATTATCATCATAACCATCATCGCTACCATCTTCATCGTCATCATGATCATGACCATCATAATTGTATATGTTTGAATCATTATCATCATAACCATCATCGCTACCATCTTCATCGTCATCATGATCATGACCATCATAATTGTATATGTTTGAATCATCATCATAACCATCATCACTACCATCTTCATCGTCATCATGATCATGACCATCATAATTGTATATGTTTGAATCATTATCATCATAACCATCATCACTACCATCTTCATCGTCATCATGATCATGACCATCATAATTGTATATGTTCGAATCGTTATCATCCTCTTGTTCGTTGTCACCATGATCGTAACATTGACTAATACTGACATTCTCATTTTCAACATATAAAATAAGTTTGAAAATGTATTTTGGTTAAATTTTGCTCTCAAATGTTTCCTAAATAAAAGTGCATCATATTATTTAATCCTCAAATGTAATGGTGTTAGATTGCACCTTACATATTTCAAATTCCACTGCCATGTACCTTCCAATAGTAAAAGAATGTAGACGAAGGTGAGATAAGTCACTTCTTTTGTTTTGATAAGCTGTCATCAAACCATTGATGACTTTTCTGCTACATCCGTGCCTCAATCCCGTAGTGGTTGTAGTAATCAGAGAGATCGTGGTTGTGACGAGAACGAAAATGTCAGAATGACGTCCTTAGTCGTCCAGAATCAACATCAAATATTTGTTGGACATCCGATTGCTATTTACTCTAGCGGTCAGCCAAGGGGTGACCGATTCCTCTTCATTCAGTCCAGAGGTGACCGATTCCTCTTCATTCATTCCGTTGTGTAGGTGTCTAAATTTAGGGACATCCGTATTTTGGGAGTAGTAATGAATAACTCAAATGTACACCTTGTATTCAGTGGTTTTAGGATATGTGCAGAGAGATGTAAGCACTTGAAAATGAGCCTGTTTCTCTTTTCCTGTTTTATTTTCAACATAAGCCTATAAGTTAAATTGTTTTAAAAGATATGGTTCAGAAATGTTTTAGCCATTGATGAACCAGTCAGTTACAAGTGGATGCATTAATAATGTTCCGTACATATTTAATTAAAATATGTAATTGACATTCTTGAGAGCTACACATCCTACATATACTCTGACATTTTCTTTTTAGAAACAGGTAAAAACTTAATGGCAAAGACTTTGAGATCTTAAGTCAAGAGCACTTTCAATAACTATAGTATATACCCAATATGAATCATGTTCAGATGGCATGATATGCCACAGTATAGTCTAACAACATTCCAATATGTGATGGACAAGGCATATGGAATTACCTGAGATTTTTTTTCCTAAAGTTTTGCGCGATTATATTGTCAAATTTATGAAAGAATGTAAGGCTTATTTATCATGAAAATATATTTCATTAGCACGCAACAAATTAATGATTTGATTATTGTGAATTCTGCCCTTGTGAAATTAATCAATGGTCAGTACAACTGATCAGATTTTAAGTGCATGTGTTTGTCAATTATGTAAGGTACAGGTCATCTGCTATGGACATCCTTCATTGGATGTAGGATAATGCTAAGTGACCGTTAAAGTGGTCAAATTAGCCATGTGCTTGACCGGTTTATGAGTTATTATCAAAGGACTGTAGGGGATGATTAGTGGCCCGCTATGTACATCGAGTCTCGTTATTGGCTTGATTAATATCCTCTACATGTGAGTACTTCAGAGAGAGAGAGAGAGAGAGAGAGAGAGTATAAGTGGGGAGAGTTAGAGAGATAGACAGAGAGAGACAGAGACGGAGACAGACAGTGGGAAGAGAGGGAAGAAAAAGAGAAAATTAGAAGAAGATGGAGGGAGAGATCTGAGAGAGAGGACAGCTGCAGAAGGTTAAAAAAAAATCTTTGACTGCCCATACAAGATCTATTTTGTCCACTCTGTACTGTCAGAAATGAAAAGTCTCCCTCCAATAAATTTATATTTTTCACCTGTGTTGTTGGTGCTATTATTTGATTTGTAAACGGAAATGTCAATACGTGTATCAAATCACGCTGAAACATGGATTATTGGTGGACGCAAGCGCCGGTTACGTCACGTTCTTTGTCTCGGATTGCTTGGTGTACTCTGCAGCCGTGGTACAATGTTATCAAGACCTTTTATTCATGTGAATTCCAAGTAAAGAAAGACATAAGCAGCGGACTTGCTTAGATCCACCTGCCCAGAAAATAAACAGATACATGTAAACTAAAAGTAAAATGCTGTTTTTATCATGTTACCCCTTCCAATGCTGTAAGGAGTTTGATCCGTGCATATTCCTCTTTTGATTCTATTAAAGAAATTATCATAATGGCCACATTGTTTCATGAATTGTGAAGTCAAATATCATGGAAATTATTAGTACAATGGCGAAGACTTTCAAGAAATCAACGCAAGATCAAGGTCACCCCATTGTATTAACTATGTATTTATTGTTTAAATTTTGTAACACATCATTTTATTGTGTGTACCTTTGAAAAGGTGATGCACATGTTGCAAGGCCATTGAATTGCCCAAAGTTGATTTATGTAAATTGTAAAGTCTTGTTGATAGTGTTAATGAAAAAGGCACCATAATTGAAACTTTGTCACATTTCATCACTTTTACTTATAATGTTGATAGTTGTTAACAACATTACAGGTACGGTTAGAGTTAAACATTATATTCAACATGCTACTGCATTTAATTGCAACTTGTACTTGTATGTCAATCCACTTCTTTTTCTACCGTTACCGCTTCATGCATTTCCCATTCATTTGCTCCGTTTGACAAGCCGTAGAAACAAATACCACCATGCAGTGGTCACACGACCTGCCGACAGGCCACGCATTAGATGTATCTTGTAACAAACTCGGCCGTCGTCGTATTCGCTATCCTTATCGTCTCGTGTATTAGGATTGATTATCATGGATCTTGCTATCAAACAGGAGAGCTACGGAATGTGGATTTTAAAGATAAATTGTATTAGGTTGCAAATTGGCAGCTCGGTAGCAGGAGGATTTGTCTAAATCGCCCCGAGGGGTCATGTCTTTTTCCAGGGATCTTAAATTGAGGCAGTATGTATGTTTAGATCGACAGTGGGGTCAGAGTTTTTTTTTTAGTCGTTATCGTAAACAACGTAAACAACATATGGAAGCGGGAAAGATTCAGAATTCTCCAGGAGTCTCATTGTTAAATGTATTTTTGTTTAGGCTTGGGATTATGTAATAGTATATTCATAATTACTTGTAATACATCAAGAACAAAGGGTATGGGTTGGTGTAACAATGTAATACCAGTAGAGTGAATGCCGATAATTCCTATTATGAATATAGTCTGCTAATTACATGTAGCATTCCTGTAATTCCTGTGATATGACCTTTCAGATTTTCACCTTCTTCTGGTTTAGAAATGTTTAGTGTACATTACTTTCTCAAACAGAATTGTTTTTACCATTGATAAGAAGGAAATACATGTGAATTGTAATTATTCAAATTCGATCATAGGTTCTAGCCAAGTAGGGAATATATTTTCAGTTTATAAACATGTGTACCATTACATTTGTACTTTTTAGTAGCAGCTTTATGTTTTTATCATTCAGCATCCATATTGGTTAGCATATTGGCTCATTCATGCACAGCTAGCCTCTGGTTTTAAATGTTCTCACTTTCCCAGAAAACTAATTTCAAACAGAATTGATTTTACCATTGATAAGAAGGAAATAGATGTGAATTGTAACTAGTCAATTTGATCATAGGTTCTAGCCAAGTAGGGAATATATTTCAGTTAGATGTGTATCATTGCATT
Source organism: Strongylocentrotus droebachiensis (assembly GCA_035222895.1). Classification (NCBI taxonomy): domain Eukaryota; kingdom Metazoa; phylum Echinodermata; class Echinoidea; order Camarodonta; family Strongylocentrotidae; genus Strongylocentrotus; species Strongylocentrotus droebachiensis. The sequence goes on from JAVYIG010010213.1 coordinate 66,553, forward strand.
TGTAGTAGCTTCATGTTTTTATCATTCAGCATCCATACTGGTTACCATGTTGGTTCGTACATGCACAACCTCTGGTTTTAAATGTTCTCACTTCCCAAGAAAACTAATCTCAAAAAAAATTATTTTACCATTGATTAGAAGGAAAAAGATGAGATTTTCAACCAGTCGATGTTATCACAGGTTATAGAGCCAAGAAGGAAATACATTTTCCAGTATACATGTGTATCATTACATTTGTAGCAGCTTCATGTTTTGATCATTCAGCATCCACACTGCTTAGCATGTTGGCTCATTCATGCACAGCTAGCCTCTGGTTTCAAATGTTCTCACTTTCCCAGAAAACTAATTTCAAACAGAATTGATTTTACCATTGATAAGAAGGAAATAGATGTGAATTGTAACTAGTCAACTTTATCATAGGTTCTAGCCAAGTAGGGAATATATTTAAGTTAGATGTGTATCATTACATTTGTAGCAGCTTTATGTTTTTATCATTCAGCATCCATACTGGTTAGCATGTTGGCTCATTCATGCACAGCTAGCCTCTGGTTTAAAATGTTCTCACTTTCCCAGAAAGCTAATCAGAGGATGGAAAGGGAGGGGGGGGGGGGGGGGAGGGGGGGGGGGGGCATTGAATTCAGAGAGACATGATGAATGAAAACATCTGTTCAATTTGACTCGTCAAAACCAAAATTAATTTGAGAGTGAGGGACCATGCATTTCAGTAGTGGTAATTGATAATCACAAACAACACTATACAATTATTTCTCACTCACATTTTCTATTTTATGTGTATTAACCTTTCTAATTGTGGCTTAATCCCTCTTCTAACCCTTTTCCGTGAAGAAAACAAAATTTTGTTAATTTGATATTGTGAAAGTTGAATAGTACTTGAATCTATAGGTTTTTTTTTCCTTCTAGTTAGTGGAATTTATAGAAAATTTAATAAAACAGAAAATCTGTACACACCTATTTGCGCACTTCTGCTAGACACATAACAATATATACGTTTTCATTTTTGTCAGTCATAAGCAAAGATGGGTTCATCCCCATCTGCAGGAAAGTTCTCTCAAAAGGAACACGTCCACAAACATTTCAAGGAAAGCCATAGGAGTATTTGGTGTTGCGCACAAAGATGTTGGGCACATACTGAGTCTTGACAGTGTCAATATTTTTATCGGTATGAATGATTCTCACAATCCATCTTTATTTCTACAAATCTGCATGTGACAATGATGATGACTATGGCTTCTTCTAGCTATAGCATATTAGTATCTGCCTCTATGTATATGCATCTCATAGAAAACTGTAGAGTAACATGACTATCTGCTTCAGAATGTTTTTCCCTCGATCTCCCCTCATTCAAACGCCCCCTCCTTGTATGTATACTTTCATCTTCAGACAGGGGAACAGCCACTCCAACGTTCGACAATGTTGTCTCATCGTGGAGAAGCGCTTCAAGTGCATGCAAAAGGAGAGAGAGAATGTTTCTCCCTAGTGTCTTGCTTAAAAGGAATGATTTAAAGTCCCACTGTACTACGTGTAGCTACTTGCTCCCTCTATATAGAAAACAATGCCTAAGCGATGCCTGTTGGTCCCCATGATCCTCTTTTTCTTATGTTATTTGAGAGCTGAGTTGATGAGATAGCCACCTGTCAGTGACCATGCTGTGTGGTCAATCGCTACTGGCCTAACTAGTACAGACAGGCTTTAAGCAGGAAAAAGATGCGGCAAGTCTCGAGCAAAGTTTCATCCTGCCGCAGATCTGCCGCAGACTGTTCCTGTGGCATACTGGTATGCGGCAAGTCTGCAGCAAAATTTCTTTCTGCTGCATACTTCGGCATATACTCTTTGCCGCAGACTAAAAGTCTGCCGCAGAGCTGTGGCAGGTCTGCGGCAGGTCTGCGGCAGGTCTGCGGCATACTTTTCACTTTCCTATGGGGAGTTTACCCCCGAGCTCGCCACGAGCTCCCCAGTTTAACCGAGCTCGCCATGAACTACCCCTTTTACCCACAAGCTCGCCACGAGCTCCTCGTTTTACCCACGAGCTCGCCACGAGCTCCCCCTTTTACCAACGAGCTCGTCACGAGCTCCCAGTTTATACCGAGCTCGCCACGAGCTCCACCTTTTACCCACGAGCTCGCCACGAGCTCCCCCTTTTACCAACGAGCTCGTCACGAGCTCCCCCTTTACCCCTGAGCTCGCCCACGAGCTCCCCGGTTTACCCGCGAGTTCGCCACGAGCTCGTGACGAACTCGCGCACGAGCTCGCCACATTTAGTAAGATCGTTACTAGCGTCCTGGAAGCGTGTTACGAGCTTAAAGCCTAAAAAACGATCTTATTAAGCTTACCACGAGCATAATACGAGTTCGCGACGAACTTAAATTTGTATAGGGGATACCTGTTTTCTGATGATTTCTTAACTTACTAAAAAAGGCGCTGGAGATAATAATGATAATAATAGTGGGTTCTTGGATAGCGCTCATGTCTGTCAGACTTGACACTCTTGGCGCTCCGCAATTATTACCCCGGCTGTAGCGTAACTACCACTACGGTGCTTGAGTATTTCAAGGGATTAATTCCTGCCAGTCACTCATTTACCTCACCTGGGTCGAGTGAGGTAAATGTGGATTAATGTCTTGCCAAAGGACATTGGTGCCGCGGTGGGACTTGAACTGCAAACCATGTGATCCACATTCCTGTAACTTATCCACTAGACCAAACACCTCAACTAGCTGTGGCAGAATATTTGAGTAAGACTTTAAAATCTGTTTAGCAAGACTATATACAAAGGAACAATCTAAACACAAATAGCTCAAGGAAACAAAATTGGATGAGTTATAGTATCTGTTTTTGTGTGATGATTCACTTCTTAACTCAACGACAAAGGCGCTGGAGATGTTGCAACGTGATTTGATCTTATAACTTGATACAAACGGCTGACATGTGCATACCCTGCGGCAGCCAGTGCAAGCCATCTTTATGGATGCTTAATCCACACATTTAAAGATAAAGTCTAGATCTGGTCATGCAATTGCATCATGAAGTACCTGTATCAACATAATCCGAAAAGCATTATGTTGTATTTAAGTAAAAATAATTGCTGAGTGATAATGTGAGGTTTGGGAATTCTAAAAGTTTGTAGCAAACTGACTGCGTTTTGCTGAAATTTACATACAGTAAAAAGTACTACACACAGATTTGTGTATATGAAACTACACACAGGTTATATGTGACATAACAATTCAGTCTACAGTTTAAAACCGTTTCTAGTCGTATTGGGAATGCAAGGGCATTTCAAAAGTGATCCTTTTTATATGACACTGCTATTTTATATTCGTCTCCCTAATATATGTGGTTGAGAAAAACAAGAAAGCTTACCAATTGTTTCAGACCTTCACCAGAACTCTATTTTCTCTTGAAATAGAGGGAGAGAGGGAGAGTATATGTAATTCAGTGAAGGAATTTGTCTTCAGTTGAAATTACTAGGATTCTAAATCCATATTAATGCACCGCCAAACCGACTCCGAACCCCCAATAATCAACCAAAATTTCACCCATTTAGGGTAATGTGATATCGTTGGTCTGGTGTTGGTCATGAGTCACTGTGGTATACATCCATATAAATATGTTAAGAACTGGGACCCCTTTCACAAAGCCTTTTTTTCAATGACAAATGACGAAAATCAGTGACAAATCTGCTGATGACCAATCAGAAGCAAGGATTTCAGTAGCTTTTAACAAAAACTGTCATTTGTCACTGATGACATTTTGTGAAATGGGGCCCTGCGCTATGATTATTTATTGAATACTAATTCTGTATGATAAGTATCTTTGTGTGAATAAATTCAAACCATGCATATTAATTGTATTGTACAGTGTACAGAAAGTTTAATGTGCCTGTATTTTCGTTTTCTTCCAAATCTGTGGAATGTAGGAGTAGTGATATAGAAGCTTATTCATTTAATGCATGGGTGAAATATGTATTTTAATTGTCTGAGGTATTATTAATGTGAATGATTTGTACGGTACTCGATCTACTGAAGTTATGTTTATTCAACAGGACAGGGCCTTTATCTGTCTTGTCATAGAAATAATGTATTCGATTATCTCCCAAATGCTTGAAAATTGATTTACAGTGAATGATTAAAGTGAATATGAAAGTAAACCTTAATCTAACCAAGTGCTGTATTGCAGTGGCCTGCTTATCAATATTCACATCCATTAATCACATACCTAATATGGAATAGAGAATTTGTTGATTAATGATCTGTTGTATATTTGTTGTATTTTTCAGATGAGAAGAAGAAGAAAGTTTATGCCGCGGTTGCAGCAAGCCATGTAAAGGAGAGGTACTCCGAGTCCAAGATGATTTCTTCCATATTAAGTGTTTCAAATGCTGCAGTAAGTACTCCTTATTTACATTTCTATTCATTTTTTAAATCATTTTTTTCCTCATTTTGCTGAAGAGCCTATGTGCTGGAGAGATTTGAAGATGTTGTTTTCTCATTTTGCTGAAGAGC
>JAVYIG010010214.1:0-40000 GCA_035222895.1 Strongylocentrotus droebachiensis
CTAGGCGGGGCGGTTTTGGCCACCGGGCCGTCTCGCCGTGGATCGCTTCAATTGGTAGCGTACGGATGGGGTAAGACACTTGTTTATCACTTCAACCATTACCATTGAACTTCAAGATATATTAGCGACGTCAGCGGAGAGCTGCAGAGATTTTTGTTAGCTCACATCCGTCAACTAGTTATATGTGGATCTGTTGGGGTTGTCACGAGGACGGAGTCCAAGAACCCCTGGGCTTCGAACTAACTTTTTTTTTTGTCGGCCGCTCAGCATCGAAGAGTATTGAGAGGAGTGAAATTTTCTTCTGCTGGTGGTTTCCTGACGAGGGGGCCCAGGAGCTTATTTCCGCAGAGCTACAGCGCGACGAAGCGACGGTGGAAGCGTAGCTGGTGATTCTTTTATGCTGGGAAGACGGTAGTACTTTAGGGCCGCGTGGGTGTCATCTTGAAGGGGCTCGCTGCTTGTGTCAGCGGGGAGGTGATATCGTCACTTCATTCATGGTCGGCGGCACATGCCTTCAGTGTTGCATGCTTGCATCGTTCCGGTGAATTAGAAGGCCGCGGTGCCGGGAAACTAGGTACGTTCAGCTGGTCTCGTAGCTGGTCTACGGGTTTTCTGCGTAGCCTAACGGTTCGTCCTGTGATCTCCGTAGACGTGAAATCTTGCAGTCAACTACATCGACGCGACACAACATCATCGCCATCGAGAGGGACTACAAGACTGTATCTACGGCGATCTAAGGCGTGTTCAGACATCATCTAGGAGGGAGTATTTCTGAGGGTGACGGATGCAGGCAGCGGATTGACATCTCTGGTATGTCTTGAACTTAGAACACTTTATCTATATATGATAATTAATTCTATGCCTTGTTGCGTATGGCATTATATACAATTATATACGTCTTTTGATGTATACCATTACTCAGAACATTTAGTGTATTATCTGACGGCATAATTCATTAATTGACTGGTAAATTTATATAATCCTTGTAAACGAGAACAGTAGTGAAGGTGTGTTTTTTTCATATATACATATGGTAACTAAGAATATGGTTCTGGTTTCACTCTGGCTCGCCTACATGTATGTAGTATACATCTCTTCCAAAAATTAAGGTAAGCAGTATTTAGGGGTTTTATGCTATATATGGTAACCCGAGGTTGCATCCCTTGTCTTAAGGTTCATATTAGACTAAGTACTTAATAATATTTACATTAGATAATAATTATGGCGGAAGAGTTGGTTAAAGATTTGGTAACGGGTTTTACCGAAGCTCTACAGGGTATCCGGATTACACCTACTGGTACGACAACCGCTAGGTTGGATAGATTTTCAGGGCAGGGTGGTATGTTATTAGAAGATTGGTTAGAAGAGGTTGACCTATATTGTGAACAGTCACAAATTTCAGAGACCGAAAAGGTCAGTGTGATCAAGGCTCATTTGGAGGGGCCGGCACGTAAAGAGTTACGATGTTATTCTGAAACACTAGATACAAATCAAATAGTTACTATTTTGCAGAACCACTTTGGTAAGACACAGACTGTACAGTCTCTGCAACAGGTCTTTTACGATCGCAATCAGGAGGGTGAATCGTTAATGGAATTTAGTAGGGACCTTATTGATTTATATGATAAAGCCATAGCAATAGCAAACTCCACACACAAGTCATCCCTTGAGGGTTCGCGAGAGGAAGCCCTCATTGCTCAATTTGTTGCAGGAGCCCGTATATGCCAATTCGATTAGAACTTAGGCGCCTTCAGTTATCTGGTTCAGCCAAAACCTTTGTAGATATGAGGGAGTCTGCTAGAAAGTTACTTAGAGAATTGGATACTGTTCAAACTAGGAGGGGTGCAGTAAGGGAGGTGGGGGATCATCAACTCTCTGAAGGGCATCACCGGGCATCGGGTTCGCACCTTCAGAGCACTGAACCCCCAGCCCCTGCGCTGCTCTCCACTTTGCAACAAATACATGGTACATTGGATATTTTAGTCGAACAGTCTGACAAACGTAGAGTTAAAGGTTGTTATTGTGGTCAATGGGGTCATATCAAACGTAATTGTCCATTTATGCCAGTAGGCCCCTTGCATTGTAATCATTGTGGTGAACTTGGACATGTAGTAGCTAATTGTAGATGGTTAGATGGTTATTGCTAATTGTGTTCAATCCTCATTTGTTAAAGTACAACTAAATACTTGTAGTTCCCCTGTACGTGTGCATAGTGACAATCCTGACCAACAGTCGTTTGCAGAGCCTAGCTCTTCTGGCATATTTCCATCTTACACAAAAGATCAGTTAATCCAAATGCAGAAAGAAGACCCCGAACTGAAGTTTGTATGGGAGCGGTGGTCCCAGAAATGGGCACCCGGTGATGAATACTTCAAACATCCTTCAGAACCTGATAATGTTAAATCATGGTTGACTCATTGGTCTCGCCTTTCATTGAAAGATGGTTTGTTAGTAAGAAGAGTGCTAGACCCTGTATTTGGGGAGATATTCCAAGTTTTACTTCCTCAATGTTTACGTAAGAATGTGTTGGTAGGATGTCTATTTGGATAAGTTATATTTGGTTATCTGGCATAATGACCACCAAGATGTCTATCATGTTCGACCCATTAATGGAGGTGAAATAAAGGTGATTAATCGTAAATTGTTTAGAGAAGTGCCCTCTGACACAGAGGCGGTAGAGTTAAATGAGGATAATTTTAGGTTTGATCCTAATTTCACTGATGTACATGTACATGATAAAGTATGTCCTCGTAAACAACAAGATACATACATGGAAGAGTATATGTTGGTTCCTAATTTTGATAGAGTAGGTATAGATCCAGTAGGGGAGGATGTAGCAGGGCGAGCCAGAGATGATAATGTTAATGTTCCAGGGAATCGGGATGGTGCCATCCCAAGAAGGTCGCAAAGACAAACTAAGGGTAGACATTCTAACCCTTTTAATTTACCAAAATCAGTTTTGCGCTGATTATCTAAAAGAATTGAGATATTCTATGTACAGTCGGATATTTCGTATTTTTTTCCAGACAAATTGAGAGAATTTGTATTTTGATAAAATTTAAGGCAAATTGAGAAATTAAGGCGATATTTTTCACCAATTATTGAAGGGACCGTATTATTGACGGTTAATTATCACGGTAATTAGTCGTTTACATCAAATTGGAGAGTTAATAATTTTAATTATCAAACTTTTACTGTTTTAGGGCTGGGCACCCGTCCTGATTTTATGATTTTATGAGTCATGTTCGGATGGTTCCTTCCACCGGGACTTTGTGTGGGTATGGGAGCTTCGTTTGCTCCCACACGCACCCCATCTTATCATTGATGGGGTGCACCTCACTCCCCGGGGGACAGAGTTGTATCGGCGTACGCTCCGTCGGATTTCTAGTTTTTGTCGAAACAATTTTTGGATGTAATTGTGGTGATTTGTACTTGGGGTCATTTATGGTTATGGTGATTTTTGGATTAAATTTTAATTTTGTTATTGCCTCTTTAGGCAGAACCACATAATTGGTTAATTATGTGGATGAAGAGAGAAGGAAAAAAAAAGGAAAATTTTGGAGTTTGGGGGTTTGTGTAATTGACTATTGCATTAAGGTTGTGCATTTACTTGCAAAATATTGACATGCTGTTTTAATATGTAAAGGGCGTCATTAATGGGAGGTGATGTTTCTAAGTATGTTTGAACTAGTGGGTATTTTTGTGAGTTGGATTGACAGTTTGATATGTGTGTTTACATATTGTAATTTGGAAGCCATGTTGGCTTTATATGATGTATATGAAGTTATTGTAAATGTTTTAGGGCTGGGCAGCCATGTACGTGTATGTACCTTAGAGGGGAACGGATTATGACGAGAATTTCAATTTTTTTTGTTGGTTTTTTTGTTGCGATCTTATGGGACAGATCGTTTCAGTAGGGGAGTTTGTAATGATATGGATATTCTCGTGTTTACGTTTTCCTCAAGGGTTCATTGACGTACATATACAAGGCAAATTCCTTGTATGCTATTTTTAACACCTGTTCCAAGACGTTGCGCTCTTAATTTTGGCTCTACTTTTTCGGCTTGGCCGATTGGATTAGGTGTCGCTGGGCGTGTCGCCACAGTTGACTTAAATTTAATCAGGCAAATTTGGGAAATAGATTTGTATTACAATTGGAAGGGTTTTTCCTTGTTGCCGGGTCTGTTCACACTATCGAAATAGTATGAGAGGGGAAGTGAGGATTACAGGTGTGTAATAGCCAGAAGCATGTGGGCTCGCTAGTGTGGACGGACATAGCAACATTTATCCCTTGTTATATTCCAGGGTTGTTGGGTCTCCGGGTGATTTGCATCTCTTGTTTGAAAGATTAGAATGTAAGAGACACAGGTGGGTGCGTGAAAGAAGTATGTGAGGAATAGAGATGCGGATCATCCGGAGCGCCTTATATCCTGGGGGTAAATTCGCCAAGAAATATAGGACCTTTTAATACGGAAACTAATTATGGGTGGATTGATATTACGCAATGCGTCTGTGTGACACGCCTCAATTTTTGGGTGCGCGAGGCGTGTCAGTTCGGGGGTATAAAAACCGAGTTGCGTCTCTAGAGCGGGACCTCTTTTCCGTTACGATCGACATGAGTTGCTAATTTGTTTCGATTGGGTTGCCCAGCCCCAAAACATGAACTTCGTGGTTTATTAATTCTTCGTTTATTTTAATAAATCTTCAACTCCAATCAAGAATTTGTTTCAGTGACTTTGATTTATCTTCGTTTTCTACACTTCAAGAACTAAAGCTATACTTTAACATTTTCTGAGTCGGTACTAGGCGGGGCGGTTTTGGCCACCGGGCCGTCTCGCCGTGGATCGCTTCAACATTATAACCAAGGACACAAGGACACGTCCGCGAGTGCCGCGGGAGGCGTCACTCGCGCACCTAGAGTGCGGGAGAGCAATTGTGGCTCGGGCCGAATCACTGGGAAGACGATGAACATCGAAAGGTCAATAGACCAGTTCACGGTTAGCACCTTACTGCAATGACCCCGAATATCCACAGATCTTTAACACGTGAAGAGGTCCCACTTTGTACATTTTGAAATTATCACTCCTACAGCGATGGAGGTGCTTTATAAATAGCCTTTGTTCCCCCTTTTCAAAGAATACTTCCACCTGTGTACAATGGAGTGCACTGAATGTGCATGAATGAATAATGTTAAATAACTTTCATGAGCACGTATCCAGTATTTCGTCTCCGTGTATTTCAAAATTTGTTCTGCAATGACCTTTATCTGCTCATGCTCAGACTGCAACTGTGAACTGGCTTATTGACTTAGCACTTACACCAGGCGCGTTTTTTTTTTTTTTTTTTTTTTTTTAATTATGCCAATGGCTGACCTAAAAACTTGACTTTACCCCTTCGGAGCAAAATTTCAAATTTCAAATATCGAGACCAAAAAAAACAAAGGTGTCCTCTGATTCCCCCCCCCCCCCCGCTTATTCTGAGTCGTTGCGAATTTTGTGGCCCGATTTCAAAATGTTAACCCCCCCCCCCCCCTTGAAAAGATATTTTTCTGTTCTAACCCATAAATGAGAAGATTAGACTTTCTTTGATAAATCTCCGATAGCACTAAATTTTCTTTCAGTAGATCGATTTCCTTCTGTAACTTCAATTCCAATTGGTTAGCTCTCTTTCCCTTCGTTGATTTATCTATCACTCTAGCGGAATTATCTTCTGCCGTTTCCTCTAGGTCTACCAATTTTCTTTATCTTAGACGACATATCAGTATGGATGTTATCTATAGTGGTACAAACCCTGCAAACGAAGTCGCTTAGCCACTTTTGTAGGTCTGGGCATCGGGGATGGCAGGTCCTCTAATTGTAGGAGTGGCACTACTGCAGAGGTGCTATTGGCGTCCAGGCTGGTGTTCTGATGATCTAGGGCGTTGACTGTGTGCACTGCTATTGCTGTTGCGTTGCGTGAGGCCGGGCATTTCCCTTTGCAAATCGTAGGTCTTCGTCATGGGTAGAAAGATATGCTTTGTCCAAATATTCCAGTATGATCATCAATAGCTCACGTGTGTTTACAGATGTCCATACAAAAAAATAAAAGTTTCCGACAAAAGTAAAGTTTTGTAGTGAATAGTACGTTTATTACAACTCTGCTAAAACTTTAGCGCCTCGTGGAGGCGATGGAAATGGAGTATGAAACAAAATGAAGAAGTTGCTTCCCATTTTTACCCTTCGACAGGCGTTGCTCTTTAAAGGGCGTGTCACTACGGGGCATTGCGTCAAATTAATCCCCGGCGCCATACACACCCATGCAATTGGACTTTATTAATTATGCGAACTTAACATCTAGAGTTGAGCTCTCCGGCCCGCCGTTACTCTTCGGCCTCGTAACTTACATAACTCTCACATCTGTGCTCTTTCAATAACTCTTTCACTCGACATCTCTCGTAACTCCGAAAAACGCAGACGGGCCGGAAATACAACAATCATAAATGACTGCCCGGGATATGGGAAGAGAATCAAATAGACAAGGAAGAAGGAGAAGGAGAAAAGTGAAAGAACAGGAAGGAGGAGGAGGAAGAGAGAGACAGAAAGAGAGAGAGCGAGCTACAGGAAACAAGGGATAGAATAGGATTTACAAGGAAAATATAAAAGCACAGGAAGAGGGAGGGGAGAGAAAGAAGAGAGAGAGAGAGAGAGAGAGAGGGTGCAGCATCCTAAGTTCAAAAGAGTTCAAGCAAGTACATTTCAACAAAAGGATAGCACGCAATTAACCTATTGACATTTACAATGGGAGACACCTGTTGTAGGTATGTGCATGTTTCTTATGAGATATAAATCTGAATAAATTCTTTAGGATTTCCAAGTCCTGCATGCGCAAATTAATGTGAGTACTATTCTTTTAATATTAGGGACTTTTAGATTCGCACGAAGACAATAGGTCTATGCTACGATCGACGTCCTTTTAATGCACTGCCTTGAATGGACGTCACACGTATCAGTCCACGCAAATCTAAAAGTCCCTATTATAGAGGACAACGCAATGAAGAAGCTACGTACATGTATAAATGGCACCTTTAATACGTGGTAGTTTACCGGGCCATAGCTGAACAAGCCTTTTGGTGGTTTAATGTGTCACGTGTTAACAGGGCATTATGATCTACATGTAGGATAAAAATTGTGCCTTGTTATTATTTGTACATCTTATGTAAAAGATTGTTTGAAACATTTCACCTACTACCTGTAAAAAGGCCGTTACCACCCGGCCCCCCCCCCCCCCACTCAGGTTTCAAAATGACCGCATGCGTGTTGCCAAAATGTCCTTTTCGTAACAAAAGAAAAAGGTCGAGCCGTATTGACTTTACACACCGGACTTTTGCTGAAAAGGGGGGGATGCTGAAAAAGGCTCGTATACAAAAGAAAAAGGTCGAGCCGTATTCACACCGGACTTTTGCTGAAAGGGGGGGGGGGGGGGTCGGTTGGAACACGCATATGCGTACCCTAAATAACACTGAGTGGGGGGGGGGGGCCGGGCGTTACCACCATTGAAAATACATTGCTCTTAGAGCCTTCTTGATAGATGACGATTTCAACGTGTTCCTGACAGTGGCGTATTCGAACCTAAAGGGAAATCTAAACCTAATTGCAAACTTTAATTCAAATTTATTTCCAACTGCTGCAAAAAAAAAATATTACATAGTTGTACACTTATGAGTTGTACACGCATGAACATATTCTTTACAAAAATTGAAATATATTAAACATGCATTAATGAATTCGAAATGTTTAGTCTGTTTTCATTTTTTTTCTTAGAGGGGGGGGGGGGGTCAAGAGGGAAGCAATCTAAGGCGAGTGACACAGTGTAATTAAGAGAGATATAGAGTGGATGAAGAGGGGGTGAGGGGAGAGAAAAAGACAGAGGAGTGAGAGAGCGAGAGATACAGAGAGGGGCAATATCTATGAGAGAGAGAGAGAGAGAGAGAGAGAAAGGTAAAGAGAGATGTATAGACATAGAGAGGGGGACTTAAAGAAAAAGAAGGTGAGGGGGATAGGGAGACAGATACATAGAGAGGGATATAAGGATAAAATTGTTTTGTTTTTCCCTTTATTATTTCTAGAATTATTTAGATATGATTATCGTCTAAAGCATGTACACGAACTTTAAATCAACATTTGTTGTAGAAATGTGGCATTTCATAAAGCACTGGTGAAATATCAGACAACAGTATTAGTAATATTCAACTTGACCCAACTGCTGTTTAGTTTAAATGTGGCGCGGTAAACCACCCAGAGAAGAAGAAAAAGAAGGGGGGGGGGGTAAGAGCAATTTTTTTTTTGGGGTGCCAACATTTTTGCCACGACTCAAAAAAAAAATCGCAACAACCCAGGGGTGGGGTGGAGGGATAAGGTCACTTTTGGGGGGTCATCTTTTTTTTGAGGGGGGTGTTCAACTCCCGAACCCCCCCCCCCCCCCCCCCCCCCCCCGCTGCGTACGCGCCTGTACATGCATATACCCTCATGCACCCCACTCATATCACACTCGCACCACCTCTCCCCACCCCTCTTCCCTTCCTGGTTAAAATCATGTGAGGGAATTGATAATAATAATAATAATAATGATAATAATAATAATAATAATAACAATATACTAAATTTATATTAATTTTATATTCTTTTTTTTTTATTCTAATTATACTACTACTAATGATAATTATAGTAATAGAAAGAGTAATAATAAATATCAAATCAATAATAATATTGATAATAATAACAAAAATATTATTGATAATGATAATAAAAGACCAATACAAAAAAGCGTTGTTTAATTCATGCGTCCCCGTTTTCTGAAAAATGTTCCCAATTTCGGTAGTGAAATACTAAAGTGCAATGTGTTTCCGTTCATTTATTTATTTATTTATTTATATATATATTTTTTTTTTTGGAGGGGGGTTAAATTCGTACCACTCTATTGAAATCTCATGTATACTTGTCAATGAGCTTGACAAATAAAAGAAAAAATACGATAAAATCTTCACTTCAGTTCAGTTCATATATATAACATATCTCCCGATGTATACATTTCTTGCTAATTGGGCAAAATTATCTTGCATTATTGAAGATTGATATTAAGTCTTCCCTCTACAAGTTTGATGGTAAAATTATCCGAAGATTTCGCGGTGTAGACCGCTTCTTGTACGTCCTCGTCAAAGCCGCTTTGAAGTTGTGACGCAGATACTGTGAGAGGACCTGATTGGATGGACGGATGCCACATGTTCTGTGACGTCACGATCTGATTCGTCTTTCTGCCATCTTTATCAGTACACAGGATCTTCAGGGCTTCATTCGTCGCGTTCGTGATGCGAGGAACATCTCCATTTTTCCTTCATTATCGACAAAAACAATAAACAGAATTATAAAGCAAGTCATACAGCAACCTAGCTATATGACTGGTATCATGAAACGGACATTGTGGGCTTTAATAAGAAGCCATTATCATTATCATTATCATTGTAGTAGTAGTAGTAGTAGTAGTAGTAGTACTAGTAGTAGTAGTAATAGTAGAAGGAGTACTCTTCTACTATTACTACTACTACTAGTACTACTACTACTACTACTACAATGATAATGATAATGATAATGGCTTCTAGTAGTACGAGTAGTAGTAATAATAGTAGTAGTAAAAGTAGCAGTAGTAGGAATAGTAGTAATATATAGTAACATCATCATAATTTACATCCTCTAATAATAATAATAATAATATTGGATATTTATGTAGCACACATATCCACCATGCAGTGTGCTCAAGGCACTCCAACTATTACCCCGGCTCTGCAAGGTAGCTGATTTCGGCGCTCAAAGCATTGGAGGAATTCCTTCCTACCGGTACCTATTTAACACATGGGTGGACAGTGGCAAATGTATATTAATATTTTGCCAAAGGCGTTAGTGCCGTGGCGGGACTCGAACCGCGGACCTGTGATCCACAATACCATAACACCTCTACCTCTTCATCACCAGTTTCATCTTCATCATCGCCACAATCACCATCACCATCATCACCATCCTCACCACAATCACCATCATTACCACAATCTCCATCACCACCACCATCACCAACACCACCACCATCATCATAATCATCATCACCACCATTATCACCACCTTCTCCATCACCATTATCACCATGCACCATTGTTATTATCATCACTATCATCATCACAACCATCACCACCATCATCACCATTATCATCATCACCACCATCGCCATCATCACCACAATCACCACAATCACCATCATCATCACCACCATCACCATCCTCACCACAATCTCCATCACCACCACCACCACCACCATCACCAACACCACCACCATCATCATAATCATCATCACCACCATTATCACCACCTTCTCCATCACCATTATCACCATGCACCATTGTTATTATCATCACTATCATCATCACAACCATCACCACCATCATCACCATTATCATCATCACCACCATCACCATCATCACCACAATCACCACAATCACCATCATCATCACCACCATCACCATCATCACCACAATCACCATCATCATCACAACCATCACCATCATCACCACCATCACCATCATCACCACAATCACCACAATCACCATCACCACATCACCATTATTGCTACAATCACCACCATCATCATCAGTTCATAACAGCCATTATCATCACCACCACCTCCGTCACCATTATCACCATCCTCACCACCACGCACCATTGTTATTATCATCATTATCATCATACCTAGACTGCTTGGTGTAATCCTGTGTGATATTGACCATTCCTTTTACAAGTTGAACAGTGAAATCATAGCAGGACTTTGTCGCACTCAGGACAGCAACTGCCTTCTCAGCTACCGGCACACCGTCGGTGAGAATGAACACCGAGATGGTCATCTTGCCGGACGGGATCGTTGGCTGCCACGAATCCAGTTTCCTCACAATCTGACTCGTTTCTCTGCCGTCTTTGTCCGTGCAAACAATCTTCAGTATTGCATCAGTGTCGTTGTGAATACGAGGGGAAGACGATTCACTGCCCATGGTGAAGATAATTCCTTGCTAGAACTTGTTCAACCGATAAAGAGCTGATTTCTTAAACTAAAGGCAAAATTATAGCCGACCGATACCGATGAGTATTGATCAAGTTCCCGAAAAAGGTACTGAGACTAATACTATAGCGATTTGATGTAAATTATCACACTTCTAGTCTTGCTGAATGCTAAATTGATATCGATATGATATATGTATTTTGCACAGATGTAATGTAAGTATACTGTATCATGCTTCTTGTATATAGTGTACCTAAGAGCTGTGACGTCATGTTTGCTTGTCGCATTGGTTATCAAACAACAAAGCATTATCATAAAGCAACAGGCTGGAGGAGGGCAAAAGTCAAAATCGGTGATTAGGGCTGGTGTGATTGTCACAATGTAAAAGTACGATGCTCTATGGCACATTGTGAAGCATTTCTGAAGTTAAGACCGTCAATACTACTGGGCCAGAAGGGATTAGACCATACAGCGAGGTCACTGACAGGTGGCTATCTCATTAACTCAGCTCTCAACTAACATAAGAAAAAGAGGATCATGGGTGACCAACAGGCACCGATTTGGGAAGTTTTCTATATAGAGGGAGCAAGAAGCTACAAGTATAGGACAGTGGGGCTTTAAAGGGGAAGGGCATGCGCCCCCACGCTACCTGGATCCGCCCTGGAAGTGGTGGCTCCTGCACTAGTCGACCTCCACCCACCTTCTGCATCAAAACCGCGCGAAATCTAATTTTCATTTTCGATTGTTAACAAACAATTCAATTCAATTCAATTCAATTCAATTCTTTTTATTCATCCAAATTCAAAAGAATGCATGGAAATTTGTTTTGGTCACACATTGTACAAATACGAAATATATATTTGAGAAACTATATCGATGCGTTTATAATCATAGAAGAACCATCAAAATAAAAGAAAGACAACATAGAAATATTCTTATATTCTAGTATTACACATTGAAATTTGATGAAAAGGATAGAACAGCAGTGTGAAGTAAGGAAGGAAAACTTTGAAAGGGTGTATGGATTATTGTTAAGTATGTTTGAGTGTAACCCTCCTCATTAGGGACGAGCTGGGCTTGTTTAGCCACTCCTCGAAACTGCATCTCACAGCCATGCCCCACAGCTACACTGGTCAGCGTTTGTGTTAAGAACTCAATCAGAATTATCTTATTTCTTTTTCATATGAATGCAAATATTTGATGGTAATATGATTTAAATACTGATATCCTTGAATGTTTATTTTTTTCAGAGCATAGAGCTCAAATAAAGAACTCATAATTAGGTGTCAATTTGCTTTTTGTTAGGGTATGCATGACCTTATCATTACATTATGGCTCTTCAAATGAAATCAATCTTCTAAATATGGCATGTAAGGGCATAACGATCAGGACTGATTTGTATGCCACATGTTCGTCTAGTCCCATATACATCTTTCTGTGTGCAATGCTTGTAAGTTTACGAAGACTGGGCCAAAATTCTTATCATTTTGATGATTCCAGAACATTGCAGGACACACTAATACTTACATGTATATATGCTAGATGGTCAACCTTTTCTGATCGATTCCACACCGTTTCTTTCACAATGCAATCGCATGACCAGAACTCAACTTTAGCTTTAAGTAGAAGTTTATATCTCCATTACAGGTAACAATTCGTCGCTGTTTTCACGAAGTGACGGTAGTGAAACAAAATTGCATTCACTTTGCGTTACGATTTTCCTCACTATACCGTCACTTCGTGAAAACAAGGACGAATTGTGTTTTTTTGTATGAAATGAAATTATTTCTTCAAACACGACTATAGTACAAATCAAAACAAATTAAATTAAAATTACATCATTTAGAAGTTAAATCAGAAAATTCAGTTAAATCAGATAAAGTTGAATAAGTTAAATCATAAATAAGTCAAAACTTAATTCATACATTTTCTTTTTTACATCCACAGAAACATAGAAGAACAATTTTCCATTTTATACCTACATAGTCGTAGTCTTTTTGATACAATTTTGTTTAAATCAAACAATACGTTGTACATGAAATAATACATTTTAACTAAAACATAGTAGTAGCCCTGAAGATAGGGAACTGTTTAACAAAAACCTAAGCAAAAGAACAAAAACATACAAAACAAGCAAAACAGAAGACACCCCGTCTTTTAAACACACATATGGTCATACACACATATACTTTTTTATTACGAAGATTAAGTAACGCGCTAACGCGCTAAACGCCTCCCTACTTTAATACTTCATATAAAGCAAACGTTCAACCATGTATTGATTATGCATACTCAGTGTGGGTAAACTGTTTATTAAAATACCGTGATTATATTCATCGCATACCGAAAAGAGCTTCTCGTATAGTGTCTAAACATTTTGGTTCACGCGAAATCAGCGTCTCTAAACTAATTAAAGATTTGAAATGGCAAAATTCTAAAACTAGAAGATATTATTGTATTAAAGGCATCGTTTAATAATGTTAAATCTGAGATGCACTGCCCTACGTGTTATTAGTGTCTGTGATATGGTGTATTGTATTAAATATTGAAGCCCTAAAAAAATTGCGCTTCAAAATGATCGAGAAGCGCCTCAAGAAGTAAAAACCTTTGAGTGACCGGTTTTACCATACTAGTTTCCCCCAATACACTGTAGTAATATGAAAACAGTTAGGAAAAAGCAAAATTTGGATTCGAATTATAATCATAATATAATATATATATTATATATCTTGATAATCAGACAGGCGATCGGCTTGCCAAAGTCATGGGGTTACTTACTGACAATAATTGCAGCATGAGCTAAATCCAGAATTTTGTTTCAGAATCTGAGACAAAGTTACCGGATGCCTTTAATATGCTTATGTTTTGATGAATACATGGTATTAATGCTTCAGTAAGACTATGTAATGACATTGAAATGTTCTGTGATAGACATGGTTACAACACTCACAATTCTGACTCACTCAATGTGGTCTTACGAAAAACCTAATACTGAAATATTAAAGCAATCTTTAGATATTCAGGCCCCAAAACATGGAATTATCTCCCAAATGAAATGCAACATCAACATACTTTTTCTTCGTTCAAAAGTAGTTACAAACACACATTTTCAACAACAAAAAAATCAGATTTACATGTTCTGGCCCGCCGTACTTAATAATCATATTAATAATCGCTGCTCGAAGTTGCAGAT
Organism: Strongylocentrotus droebachiensis; assembly: GCA_035222895.1. NCBI lineage: Eukaryota > Metazoa > Echinodermata > Echinoidea > Camarodonta > Strongylocentrotidae > Strongylocentrotus > Strongylocentrotus droebachiensis. The sequence goes on from JAVYIG010010214.1 coordinate 14,267, forward strand.
TTTTTTGCAGATGCCACTTTATGTATTATATTCATATGTATTTATTATATTCGTATTTGCACTTGTTATCCAATTCTAACCATGGGGATTCCTGACCGTTTTTATTGTTGCTATCATTTCTTTTCACTCAACAAATACCATTGGTTATTCATTAACTTCTTTCAAAATTTCGTTTATAAATGGTTGCCAGACTTTACTTGTACATTATTTGTCCTTCTCTTGAACTTGTAAGTGAGTGTATGAGCAGGGAGGTAAAAGAATGGAGTGGTAACTCTTGTAATTTATTCAAACGTATTCGTGAGTTCTAAAGCATAACAATGGGATGTGTAACATTCCACTTGGCTTTGAAGTTCCATGCTCCGAACCGCGCTTCCACTGCGGGGAATTTCGGAGGCCATGCACCAGTTTCACATTTGTTACAAAATATCAAATTACCCGCAAGATTTCAGTGTAAATTATAAACTTTATATGGGAAATGTAATGGGAATAGTGAATCATACAATTTTTCCAATTTAGTACTCCGCCCATCCTATAATTTGGGTGCCAGAGTTGGTTAAAGAAAAATTAGATCCTGACAAAAACTCAATATTTTAGGATAATGCGCTAATCTGTGCGTGTTTTAATGCCCCGTTATTTGATCCATGACATACAATCTTCGATAACTATCAGTTGGCTAATGCGTGTTTTCGCGTGTTTTCGCGTGTTTTCTGTATTTTTGCAGTTGAAAAAAAAAATGAAATTACACAAGTTTGTGTTCGCATTGCATATGCTTTTTGCAAAGGGCAAAGTCACAAACACCCATACACGCGCACAAAATGCTCGTTGATATTTGATATTCGATTTTTGATATGTGTGGTAAGATTATTTTTGTTAGGGATCTTATTTGTATCTGCAAAAACCGAATTAATACCCAAATCCCAATTGTTTTATTCAAACATCACATAAGCAACTTTGGAGCAAGTCGATTTTTTGCACTCTCGCAAACAATGACTCCTGATCATCCAAGCGTGAACACATACCACACAAAAATGGTACCAAATGATTTGGGATAAAACACTCTTTCATATGATGTATAATAATTTACTGTTCATAGATGATTTTTAAAATAATTAGCAATTTTCTAGGTGTAAACTTTTTTTGGACTCACACTGTATACCCAAGCTTGAACATCTTTAACAGGACATCGATGAAACACAGCTTTGCTGATTCGATGTTGTTGTTTTTTTATCCTGTATACATATGATTCAATAAATAAATCAATAAATATAATTTATACATTCGTAGCTAAGCATCGTTAAATTTCTTTATTGAAGATTAATATTGAGTCTTCCTTCGACAAGTCTTACGGTAAAGTTATCCACAGATGTCGCTGTGTAGACCGCTCCTTCTCCGTCCCCGTCAAAGCCACTCTGAAGATGTGACGCAGACACAGTGAGAGTACCTGGTTGGATGGACGGCTGCCACGTGTTCTGTGACGTCACGATCTGACTCGTCTTTCTGCCATTTGTATCCGTACAGATGATCCTCAGTGTGTCGTCTGTCGCGTTTGTGATGCGTGGAACATCCCCGCGTGTCCTTCATTATCGACAAAAACAAAAAACAGAATAATATAAATAATTCATACATTATTTTGGCTATATGACTGGATTAATGAAAAAAAACATTGTAGGCTCATTATTATTGTTATTATTAGTAGTAGTAGTAGTTGAAGAAGTAGGAGAAGTAGTATAAGTAGTAGTAGTAGTAGTAGTAGTAGCAGCATAAGTAGTAGTAGTAGTAGTAAAAGTAGTAGTAGTAGTAGTAAAAGTAGTTGCAGTAGTACGAGTGGTAGTAGTAGCATTAACAGTAGTAGGAATAATAGTAATAGTAGTAGTAGTAGTAGTAGTAGCAACAGTAGTAGCAGTAGTGGGAGAAGTACTAGTAGTATCATCATCATAGTTTACATCCTCCATCTCATCATCACCAGTATCATCACCATCGTTGCCATCATCACCACCACCACCATCACAATCATCACCACCATCATCATCACCACCATCATCATCATCGTCATCACCATTGTCATCATCATTATCAACACCACAATCACCACCATCATCATCACCACCTTCACCACTATCACCATCATCATCATCACCATCATCATAACCACCATCACCACCATCATCATCACCATCAACACCACCATCATCATCATCACCATCATCATAACCACCATCATCATCATCACCATCACCATCACCATCATCCTCATCGTCATCACCATCATCATAACCACCATCATCATCATCACCATCACCATCACCACCATCATCATCACCATCAACACCACCATCATCATCATCACCATCATCATAACCACCATCATCATAACCACCATCACCACCATCATCATCACCATCAACACCACCATCATCATCATCATCATCAACACCACCATCATCATCATCACCACCTTCACCATCATCCTCATCGTCATCACCACCATCACCACCATCACCATCCTCATCCTCGCCATCATCACCATCCTCGCCATCATCACCACCACCATCATCACCATCACCATCACCACCATCATCATCACCATCAACACCACCATCATCATCATCACCATCATCATAACCACCATCATCATAACCACCATCACCACCATCATCATCACCATCAACACCACCATCATCATCATCATCATCAACACCACCATCCTCATCCTCGCCATCCTCGCCATCATCACCACCACCTTCACCACCACCACCACCACCACCATCATCACCCTTTTCATCATCATTATCAACACCACGATCATCACCACAGGTACCACCATCACAACCATCACCACCACCATCATCATCATCATTATCACCATGCACCATTTTCATCATCATGATCATCATACCTAGTCTGCTTGCTGTAATCCTGTGTGATATTGAGGATTCCTTTCACAAGTTCAACAGTGAAATCGTAGCAGGACTCTGTCGCACTCAGGACGGCATCTGCCTTCTCAGCCACCGGGACATCTTTGGCGAGGATGAACACCGAGATGGTCATCTTGCCGTACGGGATCGTCGGCTGCCACGAATCCAGTTTCCTCACAATCTGACTCGTTTCTCTGCCGTAATAGTCCGTACAAACAATCTTCAGTATTTTATCAGTGGCGTTGTGAATCCGAGGAGAAGAAGATCCACTGCCCATGATCAAGAAATATCTTGTTCTTGTTCTTGTAAAACCGGCAAAGAGCTGATTTCTATGAACAAAAAATAAAAAGGCAAAACTGTAATCGACCGATACCAGAGAGTATTAATCCCAAAACAGATTCTATGAACATAAAGCCTGAGACAAGGTGTACGTATATGTACCGAGACAGGCTTCTCGTGTATATTGTACCGACGTATCATATTTGCTTGTCGTATTGGTTATCAAACAACAGAGCATTATCACAAAGCAACATGCTAGAGGAGGGCAAAGGTCAAAATCGGTGATTTAAAGGCTTGGTGATAATGTAACATAGCTAGTCATGCATACTACTATACCTGCGCAGAGACATTCCAGCAAAGCATAGAGAGTCAATGCTAATGCGTATTGACCTTTAGCACTGCATACTTGCTGTGAGTTAGTTAATATTAGACCTTTACATAAATATACACACCACACAATATTGCATTGACTGCACACAATAGGACCGATTGGGCTGATCGGCAAATTTGGCACTAGACTTACAATTTCAATTTTTAATTATTCTTTTTAACATCAGTAAGTTGAAAGAAATGTATTTTACTGCTATTTAGGTGTCATCAATTGTCACTAAAGTACCGATTTTTAGTGAAATCAGTTGAGTTTTGTACAGTGGTGTTTGAAATGTTGAGAATCAAAAGCACAGCTTTTACTACACAGCCAGGATAGTAATGCACCTATGTGTGTGCGGAGAGGCAGGTAAACAAACCCTACAATTCGTCCGAAATCATCCCTTCCCACACACTACGAACCGACCCAGTAATTAATAACTAGCTTTAAAGTTTGCTATTGCGCTCCTATTCCTAATGATGCACTACAATTTTAAATCGGGGGTAAAACAAACCTAGATTTAACAAATTTCTTACCAGAGCAAAACAGCTTTGCTTCTGACTTTACGTTCTGCTTTACAATGATGTGACATCTGGTATGTGCTGATAACGCTTCTGGTAAATGTGCTGTATATATGAAGGAAATGCATGCAGTGCAACACTGGGATGTTGTGATGTGGGATGCTAAATGTAAGCGTGCTAATCTGTTGATGGCGATCTCAACTGCATAACGCCATCTACTGATTAGTCAGCTGCTGTTGTTGTTGGTGTTCTTGGGTTTTAAGGCTGACCAATCTAAAAAGATTATTTCTGCCTGGCTGGGCTTTTTTTTGTTAGTTGTTCATCACTGATGAACTGTTTCTTTTCCTCCTCGGTGGGTATCATGTACTGTGTAGCTGCCGTTTATTCGATGGTGCGGGCAATAATTTAGGTGTCGACCAGTATAACAGGGTGCGAGTATCTATAATAATAATACGCTAAGGCTCCGCGGGGGGCGCGACGTCTCGGCGAGCCTTTGTAGTCTATTGTTTTTTAATGAGATCGCCGACCCAAGTTGGTGCGGCTATCTCCTCCCGAACCCTGCCCTCGGGGCACCCGTGCCCGGTGCCATCGTCCGCGGGAGAGTCTACTCTGTGGAATTGGCTATACTCCGCCCGAGGTCCTCCTCCGTGTCGACGTCCAGGGCGAAAACAGACGCGACATGCATAATGCACGATATGCGTGACGACAGAGATACCTCATGGATATTCAACATAACATCCGTAGACACACGACCGATGACCATCCACTCACATTAAGTTGCGTAATAAATGCACGCTGAATGGGTACGACTTACCCCGTGTTAGGTATCTTCCTATATGATATTCTCTATATAGACCGCGCCGTCGATCACACTCATTTCTTTGCAGTTCTCAAAGAGACTCACAACAAATGACCAACCACTGCTTTGTACTAGCTGCGCTGCACGAGCCAGAGCTGATACACGGGGCTAAGTCCCGTCGACGCAAACTTAGAGACCTATTTCCATCATGATTGCCGCGATTTTTATATAGTTTTCGTGAATGAAGGTATGAAATCAAAGCTTATTTTGTGATTACTACGGCCATGTATACTGGACTTTGATTATCATTTTCTAAAGGAAAGTTTTCACAAGAAAACCATTGGACTGACAGTGCAGTTGCAAGCTGCCTTCAGTCCACACAGTCATGCAGTGCACTGTAACTCCGGGAAGCTCCAACACCGGCACCGCGCACCGCATTCGTCCGACGCCTGCGGTGCCGGTGTTCGAGCTCCTGGAGTTACGCTGCAGTGTGTGTGAGTTCAGCTAAGCTGAGCTCGAATCAAAGAGATTTGACACTTTGAAATTGTTATCTGTTGGTTTGCATCATTATTGCCGCGATTTCAATATAGTTTCTTGAATAGATTTGCGAAACCTGAGCTTAGAATTAGTAAAAGTATTACTAATGTCTACGTTTTTAAACGACTGTCTGATTTTCTTGTGAAAATTTTACTTTAAAAAATGATTATCGAAATTCATGGTCAGAAATAATCACAATCTAGGGTCTATTATGTTACAGTTCTTGCATCAAATCAATGCATGAAAACTTAGTTATTGAAATAGAAAAATGTTTTTTTTTTAAATAGGCAATTATGAAGTAAGAAGCCTGAAACCTTAGCCTACTAAACAAATCTCAACAAAGTGTAGGCCTATCCTTTCATGAATTAATGAAAAAGTAGCCCCAGAAAAAAGAAACGACTGTCTGATTTTCTTGTGAAAATTTTACTTTGAAAAATGATTATCGAAATTCATGGTCAGAAATAATCACAATCTAGGGTCTATTATGTTACAGTTCTTGCATCAAATCAATGCATGAAAACTTGGTTATTGCACTAGAAAAATGTTTTTTTTTTTTTAAATAGGCAATTATGAAGTAGGAAGCCTGAAACCTTAGCCTACTAAGCAAATCTCAACAAAGTGTAGGCCTATCCTTTGATGAATTGATGAAAAAAGAGCCCCCGAGAGTTGAAAAAGTAGCCCCCAAAAATTTCCCAAAAATTTGAAATGGAGCCCCCGAAATGAAAAACTTAATTTTTTGCCTGCGTCCCCCTCTAGAATCCCGCGGATTTCCGCGGGTCCTGAGTTGAGTGTATATATAATATAGGCGTGGGGTCCACGGGTTTCAAGGGGCCATAAACCCCTAAAAGCTCGGGAGTTACGTTCTTCAAATTTGGGGGGGGGGGGAGATTAGATCGCAGCGAGTTGAGTGTATATATAATATAGGCGTGGGGTCCACGGGTTTCAAGAGGCCATAAACCCCCGCGGGTCCTGAGTTGAGTGTATATATAATATAGGGGTGGGGTCCACGGGTTTCAAGGGGCCATAAACCCCCAAGAGCTCGGGGGTTACATTCTTCAAAGTTGGGGGGGGGGTAGAGATCAGATCGCAGCGGGTTGAGTGTATATATAATATAGGCGTGGGGTCCACGGGTTTCAAGGAGCCATAAACCCCCGAAAGCTTGGGGGGGTTCAGGCGTTTAATTAGGGTCAGATGAGCATTTTTTTTAATACTTTATTTGTGACACTTGCGAGTCACTAATTGGCGTGGGGCCAATACGTAGAGTTGCGTAGTGTTGCGTACCAACTACGCTGGCCTACGTTACTATATGCTGAGGGGCGGAAAGGGGTACGCAAGATGAACGAAAACAATTCAACATGTTTAATTTTTTTCGCGTACTTTCGGCGTAGAAATTCGACGCAGAAAGTACGCCTTTTTACGCAACACTACGCTACATGCCTACGCAACAGTACGCTACCCTACGCCAGATCGACAAAGCAGTAAAAGCTTTCCACACTACGGAACTCTACGCAGTTCCAGTGGCTTAAAGAATAACTACCGGTACAGTTGGATCGTTCTTTTTATTTTTTTATATAAGGCCAAATTTAAAAAAAAAACATGTTTGGCGTCCTGTTTTTTCGAAAAATGGGAAGGAGGAGGCCCTTTTTTTTTCTTTCAAAATGGCCGCTCGGTACATTTACCCTGACATTCGGGCTATTTTTCAAGATGGCGGCCGACAATTTTTTTTTTTTTTTTTGTTTAAATCAGAAATACATTTTAGCAGTGCTTTTTATGTTTTTTTTCTTCAAAAAAAAAAAAAAAAAAAAAAAAATAGGAGGCGGCCCCCAAATAGGAAGCAGGCGGGGACGCTGTTTTTTTTTTCTTTCAAAAAAAAAAAAATCAAAAAAAATTCAAAAAAAAAAAAATAGGAGGCGGCCCCCAAAAAGTAAGCGGGCGGGGACGCAAAACATTTTTTTAATGGCCTGAATGGCAAATAAAGTTCTTGGTGGTTTTAATTTAGATCTATATATCTATTTACAACCCCCGCCCCCCTCTAGAATCCCGCGGATTTCCGCGGGTCCAGCTAGTCTATAATAATAATACGCTAAGGCTCCGCGGGGGGCGCGACGTCTCGGCGAGCCTTTGTATTCTATTGTTTTTTAATGAGATCGCCGACCCAAGTTGGTGCGGCTATCTCCTCCCGAACCCTGCCCTCGGGGCACCCGTGCCCGGTGCCATCGTCCGCGGGAGAGTCTACTCTGTGGAATTGGCTATACTCCGCCCGAGGTCCTCCTCCGTGTCGACGTCCAGGGCGAAAACAGACGCGACATGCATAATGCACGATATGCGTGACGACAGAGATACCTCATGGATATTCAACATTGCATCCGTAGACACACGACCGATGACCATCCACTCACATTAAGTTGCGTAATAAATGCACGCTGAATGGGTATGACTTACCCCGTGTTAGGTATCTTTCTATAGGATGTGCTTTGTTGTGATTAAATTCCCGTCGACGTCCAAACTTAGAGACCTATTTCCATCATGATTGCCGCGATTTTTATATAGTTTTCGTGAATGGAGGTATGAAATCAAAGCTTATTTTGTGATTATTACGGCCATGTATACTCAATTTTGATTATCATTTTCTAAAGGAAAGTTTTCACAAGAAAACCAATGGACTGACACTTCAGTCGCAAGCTGCTTTCATTCAACACACAGTGCAGCAGCGCTGCTCGGGAAGCTCCTACACCGGCACCGCGCACCGCAGGCGTCCGACGCCTGCGGCGCCGGTGTTCGAGCTTGCTGGAGTTACTGGAGTTGCAGTTACGCTGAAGTGTGTGTGAGTTCAGCTAAGCTGAGCTCGAGTCGAAGAGATTTGACACTTTGAAATTGTTATCTGTTGGTTTGCATCATTATTGCCGCGATTTCAATATAGTTTCGTGAATAGATTTACGAAACCTGAGCTTAGAATTAGTAAAAGTATTACTAATGTCTACGTTTTTAAACGACTGTCTGATTTTCTTGTGAAAATTTTACTTTGAAAAATGATTATCGAAATTCATGGTCAGAAATAATCACAATCTAGGTTCATTATGTTACAGTTCTTGCATCAAATCAATGCATGAAAACTTAGTTATTGAACTAGAAAAATGTTGTTTTTTTTTTAAATAGGCAATTATGAAGTAGGAAGCCTGAAACCTTAGCCTACTAAACAAATCTCAACAAAGTGTAGGCCTATCCTTTTATGAATTAATGAAAAAGTAGCCCCAGAAAAAAGAGCCCCCGAAAGATGAAAAAGTAGCCCCAGAAAATTTCCCAAAAATTTGAAATGGAGCCTCCGAAATGAAAAACTTAATTTTTTGCCTGCGCCCCCCTCTAGAATCCCTCGGATTTCCGCGGGTCCTGAGTTGAGTGTATATAGGGGTGGGGTCCACGGGTTTCAAGGGGCCATAAACCCCCAAGAGCTCGGGGGTTACATTCTTCAAAGTTGGGGGGGGGGGATCAGATCGCAGCGGGTTGAGTGTATATATAATATAGGCGTGGGGTCCACGGGTTTCAAGGGGCCATAAACCCCCGAAAGCTTGGGGGGTTTAGGCGTTTAATTAGGGTCAGATGAGCATATTTTTAATACTTTATTTGTGACACTTGCGAGTCACTAATTGGCGTGGGGTCAATACGTAGAGTTGCGTAGTGTTGCGTACCAACTACGCTGGCCTACGTTACTATATGCTGAGGGACGGAAAGGGGTACGCAAGATGAACAAAACAATTCAACATATTTAATTTTTTTCGCGTACTTTCGGCGTAGAAATTTGACGCAGAAAGTACGCCTTTTTACGCAACACTACGCTACATGCCTACGCAACAGTACGCTACCCTACGCCAGATCGACAAAGCAGTAAAAGCTTTCCACACTACGGAACTCTACGCAGTTCCAGTGGCTTAAAGAATAACTACCGGTACAGTTGGATCGTTTTTTTAATTTTTTTATATAAGGCCAAATTTAAAAAAAAACATGTTTGGCTTCCTGTTTTTTCGAAAAATGGGAAGGAGGAGGCCCTTTTTTTTTCTTTCAAAATGGCCGCTCGGTACATTTTCCCTGACATTCGGGCTATTTTTCAAGATGGCAGCCGACAATTTTTTTTTTTCTTTTTTAAAATCAGAAATACATTTTAGCAGTGCTTTTCATGTTTTTTTTCTTCAAAAAAAAAAAAAAAAAAAAAAAAAAAAATAGGAGGCGGCCCCCAAATAGGAAGCAGGCGGGGACGCTGTTTTTTTTTTCTTTAAAAAAAAAAATCAAAAAAAATTCAAAAAAAACAAAATAGGAGGCGGCCCCAAAAAGTAAGCGGGCGGGGACGCAAAACATTTTTTTAATGGCCTGAATGGCAAATAAAGTTCTTGGTGGTTTTAATTTAGACAGTCTCTATATATCTATTTACACCCCCCGCCCCCCTCTAGAATCCCGCGGATTTCCGCGGGTCCAGCTAGTCTATAATAATAATACGCTAAGGCTCCGCGGGGGGCGCGACGTCTCGGCGAGCCTTTGTATTCTATTGTTTTTTAATGAGATCGCCGACCCAAGTTGGTGCAGCTATCTCCTCCTGAACCCTCCCCTCGGGGTACCGGTGACCGGTGCCGTCGTCCGCGGGAGAGTCAACTCTGTGGAATTGGCTATACTCCGCCCGAGGTCCTCCTCCGTGTCGACGTCCAGGGCGAAAACAGACGCGACATGCATAATGCATGATATGCGTGACGACAGAGATACCTCATGGATATTCAACATAACATCCGTAGACACACGACCGATGACGATCCACTCACATGAAGTTGCGTATTAAATGCACGCTGAATGGGTACGACTTACCCCGTGTGAGGTATCTTTCTATAGGATGTGCTTTGTACTAGCTGCACTGCACAAGCGAGATACACTGGGCTAATTCCCGTCGACGTCCAAACTTAGAGACCTATTTCCATCATGATTGCCGCGATTTTTATATAGTTTTCGTGAATGGAGGTATGAAATCAAAGCTTATTTTGTGATTATTACGGCCATGTATACTCAATTTTGATTATCATTTTCTAAAGGAAAGTTTTCACAAGAAAACCAATGGACTGACAGTTTAGTCGCAAGCTGCTTTCATTCAACACACAGTGCAGCTGCGCTGCTCGGGAAGCTCCAACACAGGCACCGCGCACCGCAGGCGTCCGACGCCTGCGGCGCCGGTGTTCGAGCTTGCTGGAGTTACGCTGAAGTGTGTGTGCTGAAGCTGAGCTCAAGTCGAAGAGATTTGACACTTTGCATCATTATTGCCGCGATTTCAGTATAGTTTCGTGAATAGATTTACGAAACCTGAGCTTAGAATTAGTAAAAGTATTACTAATGTCTACGTTTTTAAACGACTGTCTGATTTTCTTATGAAAATTTTACTTTGAAAAATGATTATCGAAATAAATGGTCAGAAATAATCACAATCTAACACAGTTAGGGTCTATTATTATGTTACAGTTCTTGCATCAAATCAATGCATGAAAACTTAGTTATTGAACTAGAAAAATGTTGTTTTTTTTTTTTAAATAGGCAATTATGAAGTAGGATGTAGGAAGCCTCAAACCTTAGCCTACTAAACAAATCTCAACAAAGTGTAGGCCTATCCTTTTATGAATTAATGAAAAAGTAGCCCCAGAAAAAAGAGCCCCCGAAAGTTGAAAAAGTAGCCCCCAAAAATTTTCCGAAAATTTGAAATGGAGCCCCAGAAATGAAAAAATTAATTTTTTGCCTGCGCCTCCCTCTAGAATCCCGCGGGTCCTGAGTTGAGTGTATATATAATATAGGCGTGGGGTCCATGGGTTTCAAGGGGTCATAAACCCCCAAAAGCTCAGGGGGTTACGTTCTTCAAAGTGGTGGGGGGGGGAGAGATCAGATCGCAGCGAGTTGAGTGTATATATAATATAGGCGTGGGGTCCACGGCTTTCAAGGGGCCATAAACCCCGAAAGCTTGGGGGTTTTAGGCGTTTAATTAGGGTCAGATGAGCATTTTTTTAATACTTTATTTGTGACACCTGCGGGTCACTAATTGGCGTGGGTCAATACGTAGAGTTGCGTAGTGTTGCGTACCACCTACGCTGGCCTACGTTACTATATGCTGAGGGACGGAAAGGGGTACGCAAGATGAACAAAAACAATTCAACATGTTTAATTTTTTTCGCGTACTTTAGGCATAGAAACTTGACACAGAAAGTACGTCTTTTTACGCAACACTACGCTATACGCCAGATCGACAAAGCAGTAAAAGCTTTCAACACAGTAAGCAACCATAAGCAAACCCGTACGCCAGCCTACGCATAACCTACGCAGGGACTTTTTTCCCATTAATACGCAGCCTAATTTCTGCGTAGTCGGTACGCCACTCTACAGAACTCTACGCAGTTCCAGTGGCTTAAAGAATAACTACCGGTACAGTTGGATTTTTTTTTAAAATTTAATATAAGGCCAAATTAAAAAAAAAACATGCTTATAGCATCCTGTTTTTTAGAAAAATGGGAGGAGGCCCTTTTTTTTTTTTTTTTTCTTTCAAAATGGCCGCTCCGTACATTTTCCCTGACATTCAGGCTATTTTTCAAGATGGCGGCCGAGATTTTTTTTTTTTTTTTTTTTTAAATCAGAAATACATTTTAGCAGTGCTTTTCATGTTTTTTTTCTTTCAAAAAAAAAATCAAAAATGAAAAAAAAAAAAAATAGGAGGCGGCCCCTAAAAAAAAAAAAAAAAAAAAATTCAAAAAATTTCAAAAAAAAAAAAGGAGGCGGCCCCCAAAAAGGAAGCGGGCGGGGACGCTAAACATGTATATTTTTTAATGGCCTGAATGGCAAATAAAGTTCTTGGTGGTTTTAATTTAGACAGTCTCTATATATCTATTTACACCCCCCGCCCCCCTCTAGAATCCCGCGGATTTCCGCGGGTCCAGCTAGTCTATAATAATAATACGCTAAGGCTCCGCGGGGGGCGCGACGTCTCCGCCGGCCTTTGTATTCTATTGTTTTTTAATGAGATCGCCGACCGAAGCTGGTGCAGCTATCTCCTCCTGAACCGTCCCCTCGGGGTAACCGTGCCCGGTGCCGTCGTCCGCGGGAGAGTCTACTCTGTGGAATTGGCTATACTCCGGCCGAGGTCCTCCTCCGTGTCGACGTCCAGGGCGAAAACAGACGCGACATGCATAATGCACGATATGCGTGACGACAGAGATACCTCATGGATATTCAACATTACATCCGTAGACACACAACCGATGACCATCCACTCACATGAAGTTGCGTATTAAATGCACGCTGAATGGGTACGACTTACCCCGTGTTAGGTATCTTTCTATAGGATGTGCTTTGCATGTAGTAGCTGCACAAGAGATGAACGGGGCTTCCCGTCGACGTCCAAACTTAGAGACCTATTTCCATCAATATTGCCGCGATTTTTATATAGTTTTCGTGAATGGAGGTATGAAATCAAAGCTTATTTTGTGATTATTACGGCCATGTATACTCAAGTTTGATTATCATTTTCTAAAGAAAAGTTTTCACAAGAAAACCAATGGACTGACACTTCAGTCGCAAGCTGCTTTCATTCAACACACAGTACAGCTGCGTGCTCGGGAAGCTCCAACACCGGCACCGGGCACCGCAGGCGTCCGACGCCTGCGGCGCCGGTGTTCGAGCTTGCTTGAGTTAAGCTGAAGTGTGTGTGAGTTCAGCTGAGCTCGAGTCAAAGAGATTTGACACTTTGAAATTGTTATCTGTTGGTTTGCATCATTATTGCCGCGATTTCAATATAGTTTCGTGAATAGATTTACGAAACCTGAGCTTAGAATTAGTAAAAGTATTACTAATGTCTACGTTTTTAAACGACTGTCTGATTTTCTTATGAAAATTTTACTTTGAAAAATGATTATCGAAATTCATGGTCAGAAATAATCACAATCTAGGAACTATTATTATGTTACAATTCTTGCATCAAATCAATGCATGAAAACTTAGTTATTGAACTAGAGAATTTTTTTTTTTTTTAAATAGGCAATTATGAAGTAGGATGTAGGAAGCCTCAAACCTTAGCCTACTAAACAAATCTCAACAAAGTGTAGGCCTATCCTTTTATGAATTAATAAAAAGGTAGCCCCAGAAAAAAGAACCCCCAAAAGTGGAAAAAGTAGCCCCTGAAAATTTTCCGAAAATTTGAAATGGAGCCCCAGAAATGAAAAACTTAATTTTTTGCCTGCGCCACCCTCTAGATTTCCGCGGGTCCTGAGTTGAGTGTATATATAATATAGGCGTGCGGTCTATGTGTTTCAAGGGGCCATAAACCCCCAAAAGCTCAGGGGGTTACGTTCTTCAAAGTGGGGGGGGGGGAGAGATCAGATCGCAGCAAGTTGAGTGTATATATAATATAGGCGTGGGGTCCATGGGTTTCAAGGGGCCATAAACCCCCGAAAGCTTGGGGGTTTTAGGCGTTTAATTAGGGTCAGATGAGCATTTTTTTTAATACTTTATTTGTGGCACCTGCGGGTCACTAATTGGCGTGGGTCAATACGTAGAGTTGCGTAGTGTTGCGTACCACCTACGCTGGCCTTCGTTACTATATGCTGAGGGACGGAAAGGGGTACGCAAGATGAACAAAAACAATTCAACATGTTTAATTTTTTTCGCGTACTTTAGGCATAGAAACTTGACGCAGAAAGTACGTCTTTTTACGCAACACTACGCTACATGCCTACGCAACAGTACGCTACCCTAGGGTGACACGACATTTGCTCCTGCGACAATTGCTCCGGGCTTTATTTCGTCTAAGATGTAGGGTTAGGGTTTCAATAGGGTTTTATGTTAGGTTTAGGGTTAGGTTTAGGGTAGGGTATAGTGTTGAATCCAGGGTTGAAGTTAGTCATTCGATTAGTGTATGAAATTTACAGCGGAGCAATTGTCGCCCGAGCAAATGTCATGGAACCTACCCTACGCCAGATTGACAAAGCAGTAAAAGCTTTCAACACAGTAAGCAACCATAAGCAAACCCGTACGCCAGCCTACGCATAACCTACGCAGGGACTTTTTTCCCATTAATACGCAGCCTAATTTCTGCGTAGTCGGTACGCCACTCTACAGAACTCTACGCAGTTCCAGTGGCTTAAAGAATAACTACCGGTACAGTTGGATTGTTTTTTAAATTTAATATAAGGCCAAATTAAAAAAAAAACATGCTTAAAGCTTCCTGTTTTTTTAGAAAAATGGGAGGAGGCCCTTTTTTTTTTTTTTTTTCTTTCAAAATGGCCGCTCCGTACATTTTCCCTGACATTCAGGCTATTTTTCAAGATGGCGGCCGAGATTTTTTTTTTTTTTTTTTAAGTCAGAAATACATTTTAGCAGTGCTTTTTATGTTTTTTTTCTTTCAAAAAAAAAAATAGGAGGCGGCCCCTAAAAAAAAAAAAAAAAAAAAATTTCAAAAAAAAAAATTGGAGGCGGCCCCCAAAAAGTAAGCGGGCGGGGACGCTAAACATGTATATTTTGTAATGGCCTGAATGGCAAATAAAGTTCTTGGTGGTTTTAATTTAGACAGTCTCTATATATCTATTTACACCCCCGCCCCCCTCTAGAATCCCGCGGATTTCCGCGGGTCCTAAACAAGTATATTTTTTTAATGGCTTGAATGGCAAATAAAGTTCTTGGTGGTTTTAATTTAGACAGTCTCTATATATCTATTTACACCCCCCGCCCCCCTCTAGAATCCCGCGGATTTCCGCGGGTCCAGCTAGTCTATAATAATAATACGCTAAGGCTCCGCGGGGGGCGCGAAGTCTCGGCGAGCCTTTGTATTCTATTGTTTTTTAATGAGATCGCCGACCCAAGTTGGTGCAGCTATCTCCTCCTGAACCCTCCCCTCGGGGTACCCGTGCCCGGTGCCGTCGTCCGCGGGAGAGTCTACTCTAGCGAATTGGCTATACTCCGCCCGAGGTCCTCCTCCGTGTCGACGTCCAGGGCGAAAACAGACGCGACATGCATAATGCATGATATGCGTGACGACAGAGATACCTCATGGATATTCAACATAACATCCGTAGACACACGACCGATGACTATCCACTCACATTAAGTTGCGTATTAAATGCACGCTGAATGGGTATGACTTACCCCGTGTTAGGTATCTTTCTATAGGATGTGCTTTGTACTAGCTGCACTGCACAAGCGGTACCTGCACAAGCGAGATACACTGGGCTAATTCCCGTCGACGTCCAAACTTAGAGACCTATTTCCATCATGATTGCCGCGATTTTTATATAGTTTTCGTGAATGGAGGTATGAAATCAAAGCTTATTTTGTGATTATTACGGCCATGTATACTCAATTTTGATTATCATTTTCTAAAGGAAAGTTTTCACAAGAAAACCAATGGACTGACAGTTCAGTCGCACACAGCTCAGTGCAGCTGCGCTGCTCGGGAAGCTCCAACACAGGCACCGCGCACCGCAGGCGTCCGACGCCTGCGGCGCCGGTGTTCGAGCTTGCTGGAGTTACGCTGAAGTGTGTGTGTGCTGAAGCTGAGCTCGAGTCGAAGAGATTTGACACTTTGCATCATTATTGCCGCGATTTCAATATAGTTTCGTGAATATATTTACGAAACCTGAGCTTAGAATTAGTAAAAGTATTACTAATGTCTACGTTTTTAAACGACTGTCTGATTTTCTTATGAAAACTTTGCATCATTATTGCCGCGATTTCAATATAGTTTCGTGAATATATTTACGAAACCTGAGCTTAGAATTAGTAAAAGTATTACTAATGTCTACGTTTTTAAACGACTGTCTGATTTTCTTATGAAAATTTTACTTTGAAAAATGATTATCGAAATAAATGGTCAGAAATAATCACAATCTAACACAGTTAGGGTCTATTATTATGTTACAGTTCTTGCATCAAATCAATGCATGAAAACTTAGTTATTGAACTAGAAAAATGTTTTTTTTTTTTTTTAAATAGGCAATTATGAAGTAGGATGTAGGAAGCCTCAAACCTTAGCCTACTAAACAAATCTCAACAAAGTGTAGGCCTATCCTTTTATGAATTAATGAAAAAGTAGCCCCAGAAAAAAGAGCCCCCGAAAGTTGAAAAAGTAGCCCCCGAAAATTTTCCGAAAATTTGAAATGGAGCCCCAGAAATGAAAAAATTAATTTTTTGCCTGCGCCTCCCTCTAGAATCCCGCGGATTTCCGCGGGTCCTGAGTTGAGTGTATATATAATATAGGCGTGGGGTCCATGGGTTTCAAGGGGTCATAAACCCCCAAAAGCTCAGGGGGTTACGTTCTTCAAAGTGGTGGGGGGGGAGATCAGATCGCAGCGAGTTGAGTGTATATATAATATAGGCGTGGGGTCCACGGGTTTCAAGGGGCCATAAACCCCCGAAAGCTTGGGGGTTTTGGGCGTTTAATTAGGGTCAGATGAGCATTTTTTTAATACTTTATTTGTGACACCTGCGGGTCACTAATTGGCGTGGGTCAATACGTAGAGTTGCGTAGTGTTGCGTACCACCTACGCTGGCCTACGTTACTATATGCTGAGGGACGGAAAGGGGTACGCAAGATGAACAAAAACAATTCAACATGTTTAATTTTGTTCGCGTACTTTAGGCATAGAAACTTGACGCAGAAAGTACGTCTTTTTACGCAACACTACGCTACATGCCTACGCAACAGTACGCTACCCTACGCCAGATCGACAAAGCAGTAAAAGCTTTCAACACAGTAAGCAACCATAAGCAAACCCGTACGCCAGCCTACGCATAACCTACGCAGGGACTTTTTTCCTATTAATACGCAGCCTAATTTCTGCGTAGTCGGTACGCCACTCTACAGAACTCTACGCAGTTCCAGTGGCTTAAAGAATAACTACCGGTACAGTTGGATTTTTTTTTATTACTTAATATAAGGCCAAATTAAAAAAAAAACATGCTTATAGCATCCTGTTTTTTAGAAAAATGGGAGGAGGCCCTTTTTTTTTTTTTTTCTTTCAAAATGGCCGCTCCGTACATTTTCTCTGACATTCAGGCTATTTTTCAAGATGGCGGCCGACATTTTTTTTTTTTTTTTTTTAAATCAGAAATACATTTTAGCAGTGCTTTTCATGTTTTTTTTCTTTCAAAAAAAAAAAATTCAAAAAAAAAAATTCAAAAAAAAAAAATTGGAGGCGGCCCCCAAAAAGGAAGCGGGCGGGGACGCTAAACATGTATATTTTGTAATGGCCTGAATGGCAAATAAAGTTCTTGGTGGTTTTGATTTAGACAGTCTCTATATATCTATTTACACCCCCGCCCCCCTCTAGAATCCCGCGGATTTCCGCGGGTCCTAAACAAGTATATTTTTTTAATGGCTTGAATGGCAAATAAAGTTCTTGGTGGTTTTAATTTAGACAGTCTCTATATATCTATTTACACCCCCCGCCCCCCTCTAGAATCCCGCGGATTTCCGCGGGTCCAGCTAGTCTATAATAATAATACGCTAAGGCTCCGCGGGGGGCGCGACGTCTCCGCCAGCCTTTGTATTCTATTGTTTTTTAATGAGATCGCCGACCGAAGTTGGTGCAGCTATCTCCTCCTGAACCCTCCCCTCGGGGTCCCGGTGCCCGGTGCCATCGTCCGCGGGAGAGTCTACTCTGTGGAATTGGCTATACTCCGCCAGAGGTCCTCCTCCGTGTCGACGTCCAGGGCGAAAACAGACGCGACATGCATAATGCAGGATATGCGTGACGACAGAGATACCTCATGGATATTCAACATGACATCCGTAGACACACGACCGATGACCATCCACTCACATTAAGTTGCGTATTAAATGCACGCTAAATGGGTACGACTTACCCCGTGTTAGGTATCTTTCTATAGGATGTGCTTTGCATGTAGTAGCTGCACAAGAGATGAACGGGGCTTAATTCCCGTCGACGTCCAAACTTAGAGACCTATTTCCATCATGATTGCCGCGATTTTTATATAGTTTTCGTGAATGGAGGTATGAAATCAAAGCTTATTTTGTGATTATTACGGCCATGTATACTCAAGTTTGATTATCATTTTCTAAAGGAAAGTTTTCACAAGAAAACCAATGGACTGACACTTCAGTCGCAAGCTGCTTTCATTCAACACACAGTACAGCTGCGTGCTCGGGAAGCTCCACAACGGCACCGGGCATCCCAGGCGTCCGACGCCTGCGGCGCCGGTGTTCGAGCTTGCTGGAGTTAAGCTGAAGTGTGTGTGAGTTCAGCTGAGCTCGAGTCGAAGAGATTTGACACTTTGAAATTGTTATCTGTTGGTTTGCATCATTATTGCCGCGATTTCAATATAGTTTCGTGAATAGATTTACGAAACCTGAGCTTAGAATTAGTAAAAGTATTACTAATGTCTACGTTTTTAAACGACTGTCTGATTTTCTTATGAAAATTTTACTTTGAAAAATGATTATCGAAATTCATGGTCAGAAATAATCACAATCTAGGAACTATTATTATGTTACAATTCTTGCATCAAATCAATGCATGAAAACTTAGTTATTGAACTAGAGAATTTTTTTTTTTTTTTAAATAGGCAATTATGAAGTAGGATGTAGGAAGCCTCAAACCTTAGCCTACTAAACAAATCTCAACAAAGTGTAGGCCTATCCTTTTATGAATCAATGAAAAAGTAGCCCCAGAAAAAAGAACCCCCAAAAGTTGAAAAAGTAGCCCCTGAAAATTTTCCGAAAATTTGAAATGGAGCCCCAGAAATGAAAAACTTAATTTTTTGCCTGCGCCCCCCTCTAGAATTCCGCGGATTTCCGCGGGTCCTGAGTTGAGTGTATATATAATATAGGCGTGGGGTCTATGGGTTTCAAGGGGCCATAAACCCCCAAAAGCTCAGGGGGTTACGTTCTTCAAAGTGGGGGGGGGGGAGAGATCAGATCGCAGCAAGTTGAGTGTATATATAATATAGGCGTGGGGTCCACGGGTTTCAAGGGGCCATAAACCCCCGAAAGCTTGGGGGTTTTAGGCGTTTAATTAGGGTCAGATGAGCATTTTTTTTAATACTTTATTTGTGGCACCTGCGGGTCACTAATTGGCGTGGGTCAATACGTAGAGTTGCGTAGTGTTGCGTACCACCTACGCTGGCCTACGTTACTATATGCTGAGGGACGGAAAGGGGTACGCAAGATCATAGATGAACAAAAACAATTCAACATGTTTAATTTTTTTCGCGTACTTTAGGCATAGAAACTTGACGCAGAAAGTACGTCTTTTTACGCAACAGTACGCTACCCTACGCCAGATTGACAAAGCAGTAAAAGCTTTCAACACAGTAAGCAACCATAAGCAAACCCGTACGCCAGCCTACGCATAACCTACGCAGGAACTTTTTTCCCATTAATACGCAGCCTAATTTCTGCGTAGTCTGTACGCCACTCTACAGAACTCTACGCAGTTCCAGTGGCTTAAAGAATAACTACCGGTACAGTTGGATTGTTTTTTAAATTTAATATAAGGCCAAATTACAAAAAAAACATGCTTAAAGCGTCCTGTTTTTTAGAAAAATGGGAGGAGGCCCTTTTTTTTTTTTTTCTTTCAAAATGGCCGCTCCGTACATTTTCCATGACATTCAGGCTATTTTTCAAGATGGCGGCCGAGATTTTTTTTTTTTTTTTTTTAAGTCAGAAATACATTTTAGCAGTGCTTTTTGTTTTGTTTTTCTTTCAAAAAAAAAAATAGGAGGCGGCCCCTAAAAAAAAAAAAAAAAAAAAAAAAAAAATTCAAAAAAAAAAAATTGGAGGCGGCCCCCAAAAAGGAAGCGGGCGGGGACGCTAAACATGTATATTTTGTAATGGCCTGAATGGCAAATAAAGTTCTTGGTGGTTTTAATTTAGACAGTCTCTATATATCTATTTACACCCCCGCCCCCCTCTAGAATCCCGCGGATTTCCGCGGGTCCTAAACAAGTATATTTTTTTAATGGCTTGAATGGCAAATAAAGTTTTTGGTGGTTTTAATTTAGACAGTCTCTATATATCTATTTACACCCCCCGCCCCCCTCTAGAATCCCGCGGATTTCCGCGGGTCCAGCTAGTCTATAATAGTATTACGCTAAGGCTCCGCGGGGGGCGCGACGTCTCCGCCGGCCTTTGTATTCTATTGTTTTTTAATGAGATCGCCGACCCAAGTTGGTGCAGCTATCTCCTCCTGAACCCTCCCCTCGGGGTACCCGTGCCCGGTGCCGTCGTCCGCGGGAGAGTCAACTCTGTGGAATTGGCTATACTCCGCCCGAGGTCCTCCTCCGTGTCGACGTCCAGGGCGAAAACAGACGCGACATGCATAATGCATGATATGCGTGACGACAGAGATACCTCATGGATATTCAACATGACATCCGTAGACACACGACCGATGACTGTCCACTCACATGAAGTTGCGTATTAAATGCACGCTGAATGGGTACGACTTACCCCGTGTTAGGTATCTTTCTATTGGACGTGCTTTGCATGTAGTAGCTGCACAAGAGATGAACGGGGCTTCCCGTCGACTTCCAAACTTAGAGACCTATTTCCATCATGATTGCCGCGATTTTTATATAGTTTTCGTGAATGGAGGTATGAAATCAAAGCTTATTTTGTGATTATTACGGCCATGTATACTGAATTTTGATTATCATTTTCTAAAGGAAAGTTTTCACAAGAAAACCATTGGACTGACACTTCAGTCGCAAGCTAACTTAAGTCATCACACCCTGCACGTGTACAGTATACATGGTGCGTGGCCGGGTCGGACTGAGTGAGCTGCGCTCGAGTCGAAGAGTATGGGGGGGCCAAGCAGGCCAATATTCGTACAACTATACAACTACACATACGTCTATCCATCTATCGAAGAACCCGTCAACACAACAGCTTGCGGGCCGAAGTGTCATAAATTTGTTTCTTATATTTACAGTAAATTACAAGAAAGCATTAAATAAGGTTATGAATTGTACATTTGCATATTAATAGTTCAATATATCAACCAGACAGAAGCATGTGACTTCATGCATTGCAAAACAGTCAGTTGCGTAATGAGTAAAATTGTTTGGGGTGGGGTGGGAGTGGGGGGGGGGTGGGGTGGGAGTGGGGGGGGGGCAGAAAAAAATGTGCATCACCATGCACCATTCTTGCATGGGGGGGGGGGGGTCAGTTAGATCGCAGCGGGTTGAGTGTATATAGGCGTGGGGTCCACAGGTTTCAAGGGGCTATAACCCCTCGAAAGCTCAGGGGTTTTAGGCATTTAATTAGGGTCAGATGAGCATATTTTTAATATTTTATTTTAAAAGGAGTCAATACGTAGAGTTGCGTAGTGTTGCGTACCAACTACGCTGGCCTACGTTACTATATGCTGAGGGACGGAAAGGGGTACGCAAGATGAACGAAAACAATTCAACATGTTTAATTTTTTTTGCGTACTTTCAGCGTAGAAACTTGACGCAGAAAGTACGCCTTTTTACGCAACACTACGCTACATGCCTACGCAACAGTACGCTACCCTACGCCAGATCGACAAAGCAGTAAAAGCTTTCCACACAGTAAGCAACCATAAGCAAACCTGTACGCCAGCCTACGCATAACCTACGCAGGGACTATTTCCCCATTAATACGCAGCCTAATTTCTGCGTAATCGGTACGCCACACTACGGAACTCTTCGCAGTTCCAGTGGCTTAAAGAATAACTACCGGTACAGTTGGATCGTTTTTTAAATTTTTATATAAGGCCAAATTTAAAAAAAACATGTTTAGCGTCCTGTTTTTTTCGAAAAATGGGAAGGAGGAGGCCCTTTTTTGTCTTTTTTTTCTTTCAAAATGGCCGCTCGGTACATTTTCCCTGACATTCGGGCTATTTTTCAAGATGGCGGCCGACAATTTTTTTTTTTTTTTTTTTAAATCAGAAATACATTTTAGCAGTGCTTTTCATGTTTTTTTTCTTTCAAAAAAAAAAATTCAAAAAAAAAAAAAAATTCAAAAAAAAAAAAATAGGAGGCGGACCCCAAAAAGGAAGCGGGGCGGGGACGCTGTTTTTTTTTTCTTTCCAAAAAAAAAAAAAAAAAAAAAAAAAATTCAAACAAATTCAAAAAAAAAAATAGGAGGCGGCCCCCAAAAAGGAAGCGGGCGGGGACGCTAAACATGTACATTTTGTTAATGGCCTGAATGGCAAATAAAGTTCTTGGTGGTTTTAATTTAGACAGTCTCTATATATCTATTTACACCCCCGCCCCCCTCTAGAATCCCGCGGATATCCGCGGGTCCAGCTAGTTTTATTAATAATAGGGGTTAACTGTGCAGTGCTAAACTATACTTTCCCTTCCCTTCCTGTCCAAGAGAGTTAGTTATATCTCGTTAGCTATTGATTGGTATCTACCTGTAGCTTTTATGAAAGCCAACAGAGTGTGTAGCTTTATCTTTAACTTAAGTAGCGAAGAGTTCAGCAGGCGTGATCAGCCTGCCTGTGTCTGTCTTTAAAATAGTTCCGGTCATACGCAGTTATTATTATTATAAATGAAACTTTTTCAATCGCGATAACTTGTATGAAAATGTGAATTGCGTGTACTTAGGCTTTGTATTCCAAAAGAAATAATAACAGGTATTCATACAGCGGTGTAACTATTGGAAGGTAATTATATTTCATTGAAATTTTGAAATAATAGCAAAAAAATGGAAAAATAAGGTAGGTTTGAGACAGCGATACATCCGCAGTCTATTTTTGATGCTCTCTCTCTCTCGCACACACACACCCAGTTCTCTCTCTCTCTCTCTCTCTCTCGCTCATACACACATACACACCCAGTTTTCTCTCTCTCTTTCTCATTCCAGTTCTCTTTCTCTCACACACCCCATTTTCTCTCTCTCTCTCTCTCTCTTTTCTTTTTCTCTCTCTGTCTTTCTCTCTCTCTCTCTCTCTATCTCTCTTTCTCTCTCTTTCTCACCCTCCGGCATGTCTAGCTTCTATCTTTCTGTCGTTCTTTCTTTCTCAATCCTTCTCTATACTAGTGTATAATATGGTGTGTGTTGTCATATATTACTATATATCTATTCTCCACTTTCCGCAAATTACTTTGAGACGACCATGAATGATAATATTGTTCTCGTGAGGAAAGTTTACTTAAAGCTTTACACTATAATATAATAACTATATATACTGAATGGGGAACCGTTCAATTATACCAGCCAGACACAACTTCAGAAAACCGCAAACAGGCACAAACTCCATAAAACAGCAAATAACGCACAGTATTTTTGTGCCCCCATCGTTAAATGCGTGGCAATGTGTACACAAACGTCAATCTGATGTTGATATATACATTTATATAATATAAAATGATGTGGATAACTTTATTTCACATGTTTGCTTTTTAGAAGTATCTGAACAAGACTAATCCATGTATTTTGAAGATACGGTAGTTGACCACGGCATAGTATTACAAACAAATAATCTACATCGACATCAATTTGATTTCGAAAGGATTTTAACCATGGCTTGTATACACGCTGCCTCACAGTGAACGTTAACGGCGCTATATTTACTGAGCGCTATTCGCTGTATTCCAAGTAATTTTCCGAGGTCGGTTTTCTGAAGTGGAGTCTGACGATATACGTAATTAATAAATGATGTCAGTGCAGCAAGATAGAGCAAATATAATGTAACATCTACAAACAAAAATAAAAAGAGAAAAAGTGCAGTGATCATAAAATAGACTAGAATAACAAAGAAGTATGATGAAAACGTCAAAAAAGCAATTTCGACGTGGCATTTTATACATTTAATTTTCCCAAAATTATCCTATTCGTAAACTGTACGCCATCACCCTTGCATTTTGACTGGGAAAGTGACTTTAAGTGATTTAAATGATTTTAATTGACTCAAAATTCATTAATATACTCCAAATTGATTTATATAAATTTGACTGCAACGGAAACAACAACAACAAATATTAAAAACAAACAATATAGACGTTATTCATTTTTTGCTTTAATTTATATATTTTTTATTTTAATTCCTCTACCATTTTGATCCTAATATTTCAAAGCATATAAAGTCATTTAACGTAGGACAGCAAAGAGGGTGAACAAAATTACTTTCAAATATACAAGTATGCAAAGTCTAATATTTCTAACATATAATACAAAGTAATATTTTGCAATGCGTCTAATAATATAATTCATAACTCACTAATCGATCATAACCTAGATCTAAAAAGATAATTGTTTTCACAATCGTAGAGATAACAAATTTAAATTAAAACAATTAAAAACGTTGTTTCAACCATTTGTTGATCGCAAAATCTATTCTCTAAACACTGATAAAGAAAGTTCAACCTTTTATAATTTTTAAAACATCTGTTTACAGCTTCTGATATCATGGATGTAGCTCGATCTTTGCAAATAATAATGCTAATAATAATAGTTATGAAAAGAAAGCTGACAGCTGATGGGCGAACCCCAGTTTGCACCAAGCTGATTAACGATAATCGTTTTCTCATTGTCTAAAAGGCTTTAGGTGATTGATACACATTCATGATTGTTTTCCTCCATCATGCAAGTCGGCTATTACTTATTCACCCCTTATCTGTTGAGAGCCAGATGGACGTTAACTCAGAAGGCCTGTCCTCATCAGACCAAAGTTGCAAAATAACCCGCTATTTTCAGACTCGGGATATTTTTTGAAGCACGAAATAAGCCAGTTTCTAGATACAATCTGCGCATGGGCAGATAAAGGTCATTTGTACCAAAAAGGTAAAACCCACAGAGATGAATACTGGATATGCGCTCATGAAAGTTATGTAACATTATTCATTTATGCACCAGCGGTACATTCTATGATACGCAGGTAGAAGTATTCTTTTCAAGAGGGCAAACAAAATGTATTCATGAAGCACATCTAAGACTTTGGCAGTTATTATTCTAATAACTTCTCCATGTGTAAAAGATCTGTGGATATTTGGGGTCATTTGTACCATGTGCTATCTGTAAACTCCCTTATTGCGCCTTCACCAAACCGATACGCTCATCACAATTAGCTCGGACGGGCGCAAATTAACCGGCTATTTGGGAAACAAGACCAAGATTTCTCGATATATTTTTTCGACGAAATAGCCCGCTAATAGCAACTGCGGGCTGATGAAAGCGCAAATTAGCTGGCTGATTTGATATCCGGCTATAGTTAAAATAGCGGGTTATTTTGCAACTCCGGTCTGATAATGTCAGGCCAATCATTATCCATGAGTTAACGCCCTCTTGGTTCTGAACAGATGCCTGTTTGTATTTCCATCATGCAT